>CM067305.1:36107066-36336938 GCA_034231615.1 Meghimatium bilineatum | reverse complement strand
CACACACACCACTTGGTTTGTATGCATGGGTTGTGTTATCGCAATTTTCATCTTTTAAGTTAGGCATTCAATTGATCTGATTGATCATTTATTATTGTTTTCACCTTAGGTGTGCACCTTCTTCTTCTTCTTCTTCTTCTTTCGTTCACTTGAAACATGTCTATATCTGTAATTCTGTCTCCTTAATAAAACTCACTGTCTTTTGTAGTTCATACAGTGTCCCATAGAGTTTTGATTCCAGTGTTGTTTCCTCTGGCCAATATGTCTGCCTCAGCGTTTCATGCTCAGAACACTCTTGAAGTATATGTTTGGCACTCTGTGCTGCCTGTCCACATGTGCACATGGCTGTGTTGCCAATCTTGAACTTTGTATACATGTGACTGCGGAGTCGGTTGTGTCCTGTTCTGAGACGTAAAATTATAACTTGTTCTGGTCTGTTCATAATATGATAGTCATCTTGTGTTGGTGTTTGTGGCTTTCTTATTGACTTGATCATCTGTTTTTTCTGATTGTAGGTGATTGGTATATCTGGTTGGTCTTCGGCAGCACCTTCCTTAGCCAGTTGGTCTGCTTTTTCATTTCCTGATATTCCACAGTGAGAGGGTATCCACTGCATGGTTACCCTATACTGGTAAGACAATTCGCTAAGTAGTTTTTTCAAGTCTGTTAGCTTTCCAGACTGGAGAGCTTGAAGCACTGACCTTGCATCTGTCAGGAATACCACAGGCTGTAGGTCAGAGTTGGAGTTCAGCAGTTTTTTTTAGCTGCTACATTAATTTCTGCATCATAATTATTGCAGAATGTTCCTGTCGGTGTTCTGATTGTATCTCTAGGTTTGTGTGGATATTCTATATATGCACCTGCACCTCCATTCCTCACGGCATTCTGTGCTGACCCATCTGTGTATACTCTGACCCATATATCTTGTGGATATTCCTCATCCAGGAAACTGAGGGTGACTGTCCTTCGCTGCTTTTGTTGTTGCTTTGTTTATGTGCTGCTTCCATGTCAGTTTATCATCAAAAGTAACTCCGAGGTATGTGGGTTGTTTGTCTTCTTTCAAGAGCTCTCCATCTATCTTGATATGACCAACTTTTTGTTTTGGTGAGAGGGTAAAGAGTGTAGTGCTGCACTTATCTGTGTTAATGCTGACGCACCATCTATTAGCCCATAAGGTTATGGCATCGATAGCTCTTTGTATTTGTTTAGAGGCCACTGTCGCATGTTCTTCTGTGCACCAAATCACCAGGTCGTCAGCATACATTGCCACTTTGATCCCGTGTGGTAGTTCAGCAACTAGGTAATTGATGTAAACCAAGAAAAGTGTGGACTCTATGACGCAGTAGAACTTTCTTGCTCTTGCGACCATCTAATCGTACCCTGGCTCTTCTATTATGCATGTAAGCTTTTACCCATTTGTACATTCTTGAGCTAACCCTGCAATTTCGCAATTTCTTTAGGAGCCCTTCTTTCCAGACCTTATCAAATGCTTTTCTGAGGTCTATCCATGCTGCTAGTACCAGTTTCTTATCTTGAAAGGCATCCTCAATCTCTTGGGAGAGGCAGGTTGCCTGATCTTCAGTAGAGTAGCACTGTCTGAAACCTGCTTGCTGTGATACCAGAAGGTTTTCACTTTCAAGGTACCACTGCATCCTAAGATTGATAATGCGTTCCATTGTTTTGCATAGACAGCTTGTGAGGCTGATGGGCCTGTAGTTGGAGTCTGTGTTGCCATCTTTTCCTGATTTGAGGAGTGGTATCATTATTGCTTCTCTCCACGCCTGTGGTACATTACCCGTGGACCAGCTTGTGTTAAAGATCTGCAGTAGCTTTGCTCTTGCTGCAATTCTCAGGTTTATAATCATTTCATTGGACACTCCATCAGCTCCAGGGGACTTTTTCATTTTCAATTTGGATATTGCATGCTCCAGTTCTCTCATTGTGATTGGTGCCTCCATGACTTCAGGTATAGGTTCGCCTTGTCCAATGTTTTGCTTGTTCTCTCGAACATCCTGTTGTTTGTCTTGGCTGACTTTGATGTTATTGTCTTCTGCAAAGGAATCTGCAAAGTAATCAGCTGCATGTTTACCTGTTAAAATGTTCCTATCTTTATAAAGTGTGATCCTGGTATTTCTCCCTGTACCTTCATCATTTAGTTGTTTTACAAGTTTCCATAATTTCCTTGTATCTCTTTCTAGGTTCAGCGACTCTCTTTTTTCTTTCCAGCTACTCCGTCTGGCTTGTAACTTGGTTCTTTGAAATTTAGCCTTTGTTTGCTGATATTTGTTGTGATGTTCTTGGCTAGGTCTGTTCTCAGCCTGCTGTCTAGATGTTTCCATCTCATTTTGCAGCTTTTCCAGTTCATCATTTCAGTAGGGTTTGTAGTTTTTGCGTGCCTCCCTGGGTATGGTTTTACTAGCAGCATGTAGTATACATCTATTAAATGCACTCACTGCTCTATTGATGTCTTTGTCCAAGTTCATGTCCTTAGCTAGAACACTGGTTAAATGCTGGTACATTTTCCAGTCTGCCCTCTTATAGTTCCACCTAGTGAGCGTGCTGCTGTCTTTGGTAAATTCATTATGTATTTCCAGTAATACTGATCTGTGGTCACTACCCCCAAGCTGCTTTCCAACGACACGTGTGATGTTCCATTCCAGGCCTGGTGAGTGGAATGCCAGATCTGGTGTAGAGGTGGTGTGCCATGCTCTCGAGTAGAAGGTTGGTGAGTCCGCTGGCTGGTTAATAAGGATGAGATTATTTTCATCCTGCCAGCTCTCAAGTTCCTCACCTCTCTTGTCGATATGATCGTAGCCCCAGCTCTGAGAGTGGCTGTTGAAGTCACCACACACCATAAGTCTCTCTTTATCTGGAATTGTGTCTAGTGCCAATGGTTTATCATTTGGGCAGTAGTAGTTCAGGAGATGGAATTCTGCACTGTCTGTTTTTAGGTGGAGCATCTGGTATTCTGCCCCTTCCATATATACTCCTAGCTGACATGCGCTGATATTGTTTTTAACAAGTGTCAGAATTCCACCCTTTCGCCTGTCCTTTCGGTCAGATCGGTAGCACTGGTAGCCTCTGATTTTGAAGGCTATGTCGCTGCTGAGGTGTGTTTCTTGGATACAGCATATATTAACTTGTTCTTCACTGAGGACATTTTCAAGTTCCAATTTTTTGCCGTATCCATCTCTTTTACTGTTGACACCCTCAGCATTCCAGTGCATTATTTTTATTGGTCGTTTAAAGTTTGTTTGGCCAGTAGCTCTATTCCCTTGCCTCCTGGCTCCTCGAGGCAATTGAGAAGGACTTTCAGTAACTGAGGTTGGGCCCTTTCGAGGTATAGGGCCCGGCATCGTCCCTGCCTGAACGTCCGCCACGGGGCAGGCACCATAACTTTTTATAGATACAGACATGTTTCCATTGTGTTTTGTGCGTGGCATCCTGATTATCTGTGCGCCTTTTGGCTGGATGCCTCCGTCTTCAGCACTCTGCTTACTTGGGTAGGACTATGGTTCTGCTCGAATGGGACTGCCCAACCAGTCTTAGTTTCCAGCCCCTGATGGCTGAACTAAGCCCCATCACCACTGCACGGTGCTGGCCTTGATGGGGAGGTGTGCACCTAAATTATCATCTACCAAACATGCATGTGGCGTCATTATTACATGAAGAGCTTTTGATGAGAAAACATATCCATGTGATTATAGTTTAGTAATTTGATAATTGTTTGTGTTTGTTATGCGTTTCTTGAAAAAGGTCCCAGTGGGCAGGGCCGGCCTTAGGCCTTCCTTAACGTGGAAATAATCCGTGTGATTTTGTTTATTATTATTTATTTTTTAATATTTGATAGTTGTTAAAGTAGATTAATTACTTCATTATACTATTTATCACTTTCTTTCACCTAGAAAATAAGGTAATTCGCACATTTTCATTTCAATTTACTCTTTGTTGATGCATTGATATAAGTCTGCTGATATACTCGTATTTCGAGCTGCCTTCCATTATTGTTAATTCCAGAACAACGATATACAAGTGTGAGATGTATTTCTTCCTTTTTTTTTAGTTAGTTATCAAACTCCTGCAGATCAAACGAATGTAGTCCAAAGAACGTGGTAGTTTGTTACAAGATTTACAGCTTAGAAGCGATATCAGTGCCTTTTGGACTTCCAACCAGCTAAGCTTCTGGTTTCACTTTGACTCTATATGATTAGGACAGCCAACTACACCACAAAATCTGCATAGGCGACTCCTACGACATGACTGGCAGGTAACAGTGCCGCTATTCTTTGATCTTCTTTCGGGCCCCAGCAACACATCGACCTGGGATAATTTAAGGAGGCTCTGTAAGTATGATTGTATCCTGTCAACCTGCTATCTATGAGGCCTAACAGTGGGCCTATGAATAGCAACGCTGTAACCTGTAGTGCATCTCGTCAGATTCGACTAAGGATAGTTGGGTATGTTGTTAGTTAACTCCATTCCAAAGTGTCCCAAACATGGCATAATAAAGTTGGATGCATCGGTTGATACATCTTCAGTGAGGGGAAGGTGTTAACTACATTTTAAAATAAGACATTCAGGCGTCTTTCTGTGAATTTCCATCATTTTCATGAGAATGTTGTTGATCTTTTCTTAGAAAATTGTTTGTATCCAACTCTAGGTTAAATTGCTATAAATATAAGCTATGATCTGATTTCCTAAGGGGTGTGCGAATGGGTTGAACATTCAAACTCATTCCCCTTATCTATGGTCATGTGTCGAGCAGAAATACGTAGATATTGCTGAAAAAAAGTAAGTCTCGACGTAAAGCATTGTATTCCCCAGTCTTCATTGTGGTAATATGCGAGAGTTTGATAACGAAAAATAAAAAAAATAAAAAATATAGAAGAGTTATCCTATAATTTATATAGGTAATGGGTACTGCGGCCAGGAGACGGCCTAGTGGAATGGGGTACTATTTTACTTTTGCCTACCACGTGTCGTTTTAGCATATATTTGTGTGTTCGGTGAACTGTGATGCACATACTCTCAAAGTTATTTTGCTATAAAATGGGTTTTCTACATCCAAGATGTGAAATCTAACCATAAAATTCAGTCACCTTGCGAGTCACGCTCGAGATCACTTGAAAAGAAACAATTATCTCCTTCTTCATAAAATCAGTGGAGATATATACAGATCTCTCGGTCTCGCTTAGTTCCGTGCAGATTTTATGTGTACCGAATGTGGTTGTCTCGTGCTTCTCTTCCTGCTGGTTCTCCGCTCCATTACCGCCAGATTGTTCTATTATGAACTACTATAGAGATATTATATATAGTCTTACGCCTCGGATAATTATCTCGATTAGATAAGACAGAGGAACCTGTGCGGAAAATGTGACAAATTTTTGTTCTACCACGGCTTTTCTACTTTATATGTGCTTTCTAGCGAGTACCTCGACAATACAGTCATGTGAACTCATTGGAAATCATCCTTCTAAAGTGAATATATTTGAATTTTTCTTGATTTTTGTTGGTCGCTCTGTGTATGGGTACGAGATGACAAAAGAAAAAGAGGAAGACCGAGATATTTCGCAGAACAACAATCAAAGAGACCGTCTCAACAACATACAAGAATTACACAGAGTAGCATAACATCCCTCAAACTGGAGAGCTCTGGTTTCTGCCGTATTCACTGTATTTGGCGCTGAAGGAACATGTATACATAGTATAGATATACAGTCTCTGTATACTTTGTGTTGATAACTAATGATCTTGAAGTAAAAAGTCACTTTAGAATGATGATTTCTAATGACTACCCATAACTGTATTGTCGAGAGACTCGCTTTCTTTATCCATATATATATAAATATATATATATATATATATATATATATATATATATATATATATATATATATATATGAGTCGCTGGTGTGACACGGTTAGAGCGTTGTCTCATAATCGTGAGGTCCAGGGGTTCAGCAGCATAGTAGTTCAACGAGAAGCGCGGTAGTCTAGTTGATAGTGAGATTGCTTGCTGTCACCGGTTACAGTGTGCCAGGTTCGAAACCACGTCAGGGTAACACAAAAATCCGCGTTGTGACTTCTCGCTTGACACGACCACTCCTCCAGTCTTCTTAACTGTAAATTAGTATCTGACACATGAGTTAGGGGAGGTAAAGACAGCAAGGAAGGAAACTGGGCACCCCACTTAATAGTTGCTGTAGCTTAGTATATGAGTTATCTTCATCCCAGACGGCATGTTGCTGCCAAGGGACCAACCTTTATCTTTTTAAACTAAAACAAATGACCATGTACATGGTGTGGCGACTTAACACAAATCCGCACTAAATATTCACAATTCACAGTGTTGATATAAATGTAAATGACTTTTTGGAAACCATTTACAAGACTGCACTGCAGTTCATTGACGTCCAGAAAATAATTGGATTTATAGACGGTTGATTTGGTATTTTCTAGTCGTAGCAGTTCTAGTCCGTGGGCTCATGACCTTTAACCCAATGGCAATATGTGGTATCCTGTGACCCTCGGGTATATAAGACATATTGGCTAATGGGAAATCAGACCATCCAAAATGACTCATTTGAATATTCCCTTCATTGTCTTTGGCTGTCACACATAGTATAATTATAATTATCAATGAAAAACACGCGATTAGCCAAATTAGTCGTTTCAAATTAGTCACATTGGTATGAGTAGTATGGATTGATCGGAAGAGACGAAATGACACCGGACAAGGAAAATACAAAATGACAACAAACATACGAAACAAACAGTATGGATTGACTTAAGTCATACATGAGACAGACGCTCATTGATGTCGTTGGGTTTAAGAGTGCCAAATTGGTAAATGTAGTGGTTCTCAAGCACCAGACGGTCCGGTCGTAAGAGAAGCACGACTTAATGGCCGTAACCTGAATGTCCTGGGCGCCCCGATGGCCCGTGTCATTAAAGTGGACGTCAACAGGCAAACCCAAATGGTATTTTATGCTATACAGATGTTCGCAGAATCGGTCTGCGAGCCTCCTTCCAGTTTCAGCTATATATGTCAAGGCGCAACGCCTGCATATGATGGCATAGATGACGTTGTGGGACACACATGTGAAGCTCTCCTCAATGGTGAAGGTGGCTTTAGGGAATGTGACCGACCGGATCTGGGTGGCATAGGCACAAGTGTAGCATTTGCTGCGTTTGCATCTGATTGTGCCAAAACGATTAGGAACGTCAGGCTGGAGGTGACACCGGACCAGTAGATCCATGTGGTTCTTGTCACGTCTGTAAGCAACAAGAGGGGGGTTACATAACACTTCCCGCGTCTCGGGGTCAGACTGGAGAAGGGGAAAGTGACGAAGCAGGGCATGACGAACGGCTGCGCTATGGGGGTGGAAAGTGATGACAAGCTTAGTTTGGTTAGACGAGGGAGACTTCCGAGTGGTCGAGAGGGTGTCCTGGCGGGAGAGACTGCACACTCAAAAAAGGGCGGACCTGAGGACAGTCTCAGGGTACAGACGACAGCGGAAGAAAACTGTAATCTTGTAGGCCTTCTCGATGAAGTCGTCCTCGCAACTGCACAAGCGCCGAAGACGAAGAAGGTGGGAGAATGAAAGGGAATCGCGACAGGCAGAGAGATGAGGTGTATAGAAGAAAGCTATGAGCATCAGTCAGTTTGTAGTGAACCGATGTGCTGAGACAGAGGGGTTGAACAGTGATAGTTATATCAAGAAAGTTCACATGGGAGGTGGAGATCTTAGATGTGAACTTGATGGCCGGGTGAAAATTGTCAATGAATTGAATGAAGTGTGCCAGGTCAGCCTCAGACATGTCAGTGATGCCGATCCCATCATCTATGTACCTAAAGAACACCGATTTGAAGGGCCCTCCATAGGATTCCCATACCTGGTGCTCAAAGTGACCCATGAACAAGCAGGTATGGCTGGGCCCATCTTGGTGCCCATGGCGACCCCACTGATTTGATCAAAGAAGTGCCCATCGAACTCGAAGGAATTGAGAGTAAGCACAAGTTCTGCAAGTCGGATAAGGGTAGAAGTAGACAAAGAGGGGTGAGTGTGCTGGTCGGGGAAGAACTTTACAGCCTTGAGACCCTATGAGTGCGGTATGGAGGTGTAAAGGGAGCAGAAAGAGACGATAAGTATGGGCAGGGGACAGTGAAATAGAGGCAAAGATGGACAGGGCATGATTAGTATCTTTATTTACGACGCATTATAAATCATCATTCACGACAATATTATAACAATGTCTTTGAAAGTTAAATTCATTACACTAAAAAAAACTATAGCTATCATATTGTACAAATATTTTTCACATTAGGCGAGACTCGGTATTCTATTTCAAAACCTTAAAAAAGAACACAACATGCTAGGAGTGTTAATTGCACACTTACAAGATGGATACGAGAAGATAACCGTAATTTTACAAAAACAAAAGAAACAGAGAAAGAAAAATGTTTAGACAACTTCGATGTATACATTATTGAAAGAGAAACTTACAGATTTTTGAATTGCAAAGAAGCATTGACACTGAAGAAATTTAACGCGTCACTCGAAAATAACGACATTTCATATTTAGAAAATTACTTTATTGGAAACTGTAAGGGGTGCTCGATTTACATTTCGCAAGTGGCTGGCAGATACATGTGGCAGAAGCGTGATTTGTGAGAAACCTAATTTAGTAGCTCTCAGAAGTAAATATTTGCGACAAAATAGTAAGATGCATAAAAAATGATCATACTGTATATATAGATGGATAAACGCTCACCACACAAGTGAAAAGGAATGAAAATATGTAGATGAAAATATTAAAAGATATGAATGGAGCATCAACGGTCAACGATTGATAATGGCACATATAGGTAGCAGACACAGTGATCTTTTGGAGAATGGTAAACTAATTTTCACTTCCAAATCTACCGATACTCGAGACTACCATATCCTGTCTGGTTATGGACAACACTTCCTACAATAATGTTGTTGCAATGTGAAGATAGATCCCTACATCCTCATTTACCAAGGAAGAGATAAAAATATTGCATTCGAAATACTTCATTTGTATCCATGTAACAATAAAATTACCAAAATATACCAGCAATTACTGTAAAAATTTCATTTCCATATAGTATAAAAGTATTGCTACCTTAAAACCATTTGTATCAAGTGCTGCGATAAATGTAGACCTTTCGAGTCTGGATAATAATTAATCATTAGCGTGGTTATGATATAATCCACTCAAAATGTGAAGCCCATACGCTCAGTAATTACGGAGATAATAAACAATATCGGTGTTCAACTATTGATTAACTCACTTTTATAGAAACTTAGCCAAAGATGAGTAACCTCCCTTTCCCCCTTTCCGAATAATGCTTTTTTTGTTGTTGCAGAAAGGTCATTAAAATCTAAGACGCGCTGAAGAAACCTATATCAGTGCAACTCTACTTCATTTCTGCTTTTGTTGCTACGTGTCGTATGTTCTACATCCGCTTTTCGTGAGCAATAACATCCCCTACTGGTATTCTAGATCTGTCGTAGTTTCAACCTTGGAATTAACACTTAATAATTTCACAAAATATCAGAACATCAACAAACAAATAAACAGTAAATATTAGAAAGGCTTCTCAAAGTGATGCTCTGTGGATCACTGCAGGTCTGCGAACAATCAGTGACCTTTCCGTAAATTCGCAAGCTATCAGTGCAAGTCTTTATACACATCATATAAGGCCTTTGATACACAGCTCTCAAGTTGTTCCCTAAGAGATTAGTAAATAAATTGTCGGACCTCAGCAACAATTTGAGAAACACTGTTGTGATTTAGTATCTGATGGTTAATTATAAGAGGAACAGTTCAATGTTGGAACAGAAATAAACAATGTGGGTGAAGACAGCGGTGAGTTTGCTACAACCACATGTAGCATGACTATAGAGATCATTGTGGTAACTAGGGAATTGGCGTGGTTATACTCTCAACCCTACGTTCGAGTTTCCTTTCTCAGCGACTCAATGAGCATGCTAAGAAAGATTGAGAAGGGCTGGACACACAAACATTAGCGGTCTAATCTGACATGAATTAACTTCATATGTCTGCCTAGATGATAGAAAAAAAATACAATCCCATTGAATGGGTACATCAACGGTACATGTCTACACAGACGAATCTGATAGGGGAGTAGTAATGAATGTCGAAGGTGGCATTTTCATAAGAAGGGAAGACAATATCTACAGCTCTTCAAACAAGGAAATACTCCTGAATTTTAGAACAGATGCCTTTGCACTCCATCATGCACTGAAAGTACTCACATAACCAGAACTGTAAAGACCAAAGAAAATAGCTATATTAATAGATTGCAGATCCCTACAGTAATAAATTCAGATAACAGATATGAAAACCTACACATCAGACAAGAGCTCAATCATATACAAAATTCATCAGCTTTTACCCTTCAATGGATACATCAAACTGTGAAATTATGGGGAATGAGAAATTGGATGCTCTGTTAAGAAAAGGTAGTGAAATGGAACAACATAGACACCCACTGTCCTACAGAGAAGCAAGAACAATAATACATATGCGTCAAAGTGGAAGAAACAAACTGAAGTTTAAAACAAACCTGATGCAATACATCACCTCCAAGATACCAACAGACCACACTATTTCCCCTTAGTACATGCCACTGCAAAATGTTGGGTGTCTGACTGAGGGTCTTATACATAGACGAATGCCCATGTAGATCCCGAACTCACACTTCAGGACTGGCTAGCATACAAAGAGCAGAGACAGCGGGTCTGGCCATATGATATAGATTTAAGGTGAAAGCTATGGGGTAGAAGTTCTGATTTGGAGCGGCTACTCCATATTAGTGATCTCCCTCATTGTGTTTTGAAGCATTTTGTCAATATGTTTGCAAAATGAAAGACTTCTGTCGAACGTTATCAATAATAGTTTACGTCGTGTGCTTTAATCATAATGGAGTCCATATAACTGACATTTGGCATTGTCTTAATATGACTAGCTTGTTATTCAGGGAGAAGCAGACGGAAAGGGGGGGGGGGAAGATTAACAACAGCATTGTTGGCAATGCATAATAATGACAGTTGGTCGAATTTTCCATGCAGGCCCCTAAACCACATGTGAAATCAGTTCTGACTCCACTTTCATAGGTTAACATTTCATAGGCTAACAGCAGAATGTCATAATCGCACGCGACAACCCTATCTTGCACGTGTGCAATTTTTACGTTGTCACATTGAACAGCAAATGAAGCAATGGGGATTCTGGGTCAAACCAGTGCTATTGTTCTGATCTCTGAGGTCTAGGATCCTCACCCCAGAGAAACTTATCCAGCGGACAATCTGTCAATAATCGGATTGTCAGATTATGATGATACAGTTCACATATGATGACAAAGTTCACAGAGATTACTGATCTACGGCAGTATGTTGATTGTTGGAATGGCAAATGTTGATTGTTGTCTTCACCATTAATTCAGCCAATACGTTGACTTATTAAACCAGTGAATGGATAATATACAATGGAATAACAATTCACCCGTTAGTAGACCCTACTTCGATTTGCAGCATTCTCACATTTCCACGTGAAAGGCTATACTGCTAGTGCTATTCCGAAGTTAGTTTTAAACATACTGCCTTCATAAGCTCATCACAATTTTCACAAATGACAGCCTACTACTACTCTATGAACGGGATACAAGGAATAGAATTAGGGATCCACCAAACTGATAGACTGTGCCTAGAATTTTGTTTTCGTCGTTACGGGCAAGTCGATCTAAGAGAGCCTTAAAATCCGCAATGTGAGAGAATCGGGTAGCATAGTCCTTCCACAAACATGCCCGGTCAGGGGGAGATAAACAGAACAGCGTTTTCAGTGTTCATTTCAGTCCACCAATCGCCTCGCCCCGTGTTACTGTGCAGGAAGATTTGATTGGCTATTGGCCATGGCTGGTCTCCAAGCTCCGAAAGCGGCGCTAGCGAGACTTAGAATTGGATGTAGTCCGCCAAGGCTGGCCTTGTGAAAATCTATTGTGTTATTCGTACTGGTTTGCTGGATAAATCGTGTGAATCATCACACAATTAAGCCTGGTGACATAAGTGGTAGCCGACATAAGTAAACAATGTTACCAAGAAATGTTGCCGCAGAAAGAACCGGGGATTTATACTAGTTTATAAGAAGAATGTCGATGTAACTTGACAGTGACTATATCGGGTCGTCTTTGTTTTCAAGAGAACATAAAATCGGTTTCTCAAGATGGCGGCCCAACAGTCTATCACGGTGTGTTGTAGTTGGAATTGGTATGCACTGGTTATTGGTATTCTTATGTGTGTTTTTCTAGTCAATAGTGCTCGTGTCAGTGCCAACCAGTACCCAAAAGAAACGGAATACTTGGCCACTCACGGAAAGTGCGAGAAGATTACTATACCTCTGTGTAAAGATATTCAGTACAACGAAACGATCATGCCGAACTTGTTAAATCACATGAAGCAGGATGATGCTGGTCTGGAAGTGCACCAGTTTTTCCCTTTGGTGAAAGTGCAGTGCAGCAAACAACTAAAATTTTTCCTATGCACTATGTATGTACCTGTCTGTACAGTCTTAGAGGATGCTATTCCGCCGTGTCGTTCTCTCTGCAACGAGGCTAGGACAGGTTGTGAGAGTCTAATGAATAAGTTCGGATTTGAATGGCCGGAGACCCTAAAATGTGACCAGTTTCCACCTTCAGGACTCTGCGTAGGAGAGAACGCTACTGATTCATCTGAACCAACCCAAAGACCTGGTGGACACGGTCACGATGGAGGTATATCAAGACCAGGGGGACATGGTCATGATGGAGGTCTAAGACCAGGAGACAGTGGTGGTTCAACTAGACCTGGCTGGGGAGGAATATCAATTCCAGGTAACATTTAAGAAGTGTAGATGTTCTTTAGCAGCTAAATCTAATATAGGCGATATAAATTATGATACCTTTTCATGCTGCCCTATCTTTGCTTCCTGTCTTCTTTCCTTCCTATCAGTCCATCATACAGTGTGTCTATACAATTTATTGACTGTGGTCTTTTATTTGCCCTGATGAAGGCTTTTTAGTCAAAACATCACTTGTCTTTATTTCGCTTTAGTTTATTGACATTGTATCACTCATACATATTTCTGTTTAATTGGATGTTACTCTTGTTACATTAACAATTAATTTTAGTTGTATTAAGTGTATTGTTGTTGTTCTTTGTTCATTCTCAAACTCCTTCAGATTAACTGAATGTAGTCCAAAGAACAAAATGCATTGTATTATGGTTTAGGACCTACATCTGATGCTAAATTCAACTTCAGGATGCCCTGTGGTCAACTCTGACATTTGCTGAATGCTAATGTTGCCTTTAAAATCACTCATGAAAAATTATGGATTCTTCTTTCGTTCGCTTAGAATGTGCTTATAGCTTTGTCTTCTTCGTCGTTCTTCAGTCATATCATGTTAAAGTAAGCGCCAATAGCTTCAATGAATTGCATGATTTACTTCAGGTCATCCACGGAACCCCTCTGGTCTGGAAGTAGTGCTGTCTCTGTAGGCCATATTTTCTCCCTCTCTTCTTGGTAGAGTTGAGAGGAATGAAGAATGTGTTCTAGAGTCTCTGGGCGCAGTCACAGTTGTACAGGTTTGTCTTGCCAATCTTCAGCTTTCAGAACATGTGACTTCTTAGTCAGTTGTGGCCAGTTCATAGTCTGAAGATGGTTATTTGTTCCTTGCATGACATTTGATGGTAGGGGTCATTTGGGCGCGTCTGCTTCCAATTTTGCTTATATTCTGCTTTTAACATAGTCTTTAGATTCATAGTATATATTATCACTTTCTATTTGTTCATGATCCTTCTTTCTTTGCCAGGAGATCAGCTTTTTATGCCACAATGACTAGGGACCCGCTGCAGTACTGTTTTTTTTGGTAGTACTGCTGATGTGTAGTAAGCAGTTCATAAGTTCATTCATGTTCTTTGGATCTTTCACTGCCTGTAATACTGACTTTGCATCAGTTAGAAAGACTACATGTCGGTTATGACTTGGCAAGCAATTTATGAGCATTTTGGCTGCCTCTATTATGACTTCCATTTCGGCATTGAAATTTGTGGAATGTTGCATTTGGGCATGGATTTTTCAATTTCTTTTCCATCTAGTGTTACTATATATATTCCGATCCTCCATCTAATACTGCTTCTTTTGCTGATCCATCTGTATATACACATGTCCATATATCCTTTGGGTATGCTCTCTGTATGTGATTCTTAGGTGTCTCTCTTAGTACTTGTATAGTAGATTCTGTTTTCGAAATAATGCTTGTCCATAATTCTTGGGAAAAATTGTCCTATCCCACATTGGATATGTGTTAAAGGTGTTTAGTAGTTTTAGATTTTGTAGAACTGTATCTGTGAGTGATTTCTGAAGCTGTTTAGCAGAGTATAGGAAACTACCTCTTTTGAGTCGCTCTTTTGTTTTTCTTGATTAGGAACAAGCTTTACAGCTCTGGTGGCATTCCCATATATGCTCAGCTTGCCATTCCATCAGCCATCTAAAAGTGTATAAGCTCAATGTCCCAGTCAGTTGCTGATTACGCGTTCTTCTGATCTTTCCGTAGAAGGAGCATTTTCTCCCATCACCTCTAGTCACTCACATTTCTACCATTCTCTGAATATGTACATTGTCACGTTAACTTCTTCCTCGTCAGTGCTCCAGTTTACAATTCTTGAAGTTCCATCTAGGTGTGGTTGTGGGGCCAGCAGGGATGTGGTTATTGTCAATAGTGAGTTTGACGGGGCGATGGTCACTTCCACCAAGCTGCTCCAGCACCTCCCTGTATGTTATTTTAGCTAAAGTGTCTGTTGCAACGGCTAGGTCTGGGTTGAGGTGGTGTGCCATCTTCTAGAGTAGAAAGTTGGGTTGTCTTCGGGTTCATTAAGCAGTGTCAGAAGTTTCACCTCCACTGCAGTCTTCCACTTCTTCTCCTCTAGTATCTTGTTCTATATATCCCCAACTCTGTGAGTGGCTATTGAAGTCACCAATCACAAGACAGTTATCTTTTTCTGTGTTGATTGTGTGCAGAGATAGGCTGACAGGATTCCACAGATGAAGAACCAAAACAAATTATCTGAAACATTTTATTTGGCATTCCGCTCACCAGGTCTTGAATGGAACATCACACATGTCATTGGAAAGCAGCTTGGGGGGTAGTGACCACAGACCAGTATTTTTGGAAATCCACAATGAATTTATCAAGGACAGCACCACACTAAATTAGGTGGAACTATAAGAGAGCGGACTGGAAAATGTACCAGCATTTAACCAGTGTTCTAGCTAAGGACATAAATGTGGACAAAGGCATCAATAGAATTTAATAGATACATGCTGCTAGTAAAACCATACCCAGGGGGGGGGGCATGCAATAACTACAAACCCTACTGGAATGATGAACTGAAGAAGATGCAAAATGAGATGGGAACAACTAGACAGCAAACAAACCGAGCCAAGAACACCACAACAAATATCAGCAAACAAAGACTAAATTTCAGAGTCAAGTTACAAGCCAGACAGAGCAGCTGGAAAGAAAAAACAGTCTTTGAACCTTGAAAGAGACTAGGAAATTATTGCAATTGGTAAAACAACTAAATGATTACGGTACAGGGAGAAATACAAGGATCACTCTTTGCAAAAATAGAAACATTTTAGCAGGTAAACATGCAGGTGATTACTTTGCAGAAGACAATAATGTCAAAGTTAACCCAGACAAACAACTGGAGGTTCGAGAGAATCAGCAAAACATTAAGCAAGGCGAACCTATACCTGAAGTAATGGAGGCACCAATCACAATGAAAGAACTGGAGCATGCAATATCCAAATTGAAAATGAAAAAATCCCCATGAGCTGATGGAGTGTCCAATGAAATGATTAAAAACCTGGGAATTGCAGAAAGAGCAAAGCCACTGCAGATCTTTAACACAAGCTGGTCCACAGGTAATGTTCCTCAGGCATGGAGGGAAGAAATAATGATACCACTCCTCAAATCAAGAAAAGATAGCAATAGTCTCCAACTGCAGGCCCATCAGCCTCACAAGCTGTTTATGCAAAACAATGGAATGCATTATCAATCTTAAGATGCAGTGATACCTTGAAAGTGCAAACCTTCTGGTTCGCAGGCTTCAGACAGTTCTACTCTACCAAAGATCAGGCAACCTACCTCTCCCAAGAGATTAAGGACGCCTTCCAAGTTAAGAAACTGGTACTAGCAGCATGGATAGAGCTCAGGAATACATTTTACAAGGTTTGGAAAGGAGGACTCTTTAAGAAATTGCATGGTTTACTCAAGAATGTACAAATGAGTACAGCTTACCTGCATAATAGAAGAGCCAGGGTACAATTGGATGGTCGCAAGAGCATGAAAGTCCTACTGCATCATGGAGTACCCCAGGGAGGAATCATGTCACCCTCACTTTTCTTGGATTACATCAATGACCTAGTTGCCGAACTACCATACGGATCAAAGTGGCAATGTATGCTTGTGGTCTAGTGCATGTAAGAACATATGGCAGTGGCCACTAAACAAATACAAAGAGCTATCATTGCCTTCACCTTATGGGCAAATAGATGGTGCGTCAGCATTAACACAGATAAGTGCATCACTACACTCTTTACCCTCTCACCGAAACAAAAAAGCCGGTGATATAAAGATAGATGGAGTACTTTCATACATTGGAGTTACTTTTGATGATAAGCTAACATGGAAGCAACACATAAAGGAAGCAAAAACAAAAGCCATGAGGAAGTTAGCTATCCTGAGAAAACAGAGTGAAACCACATGGGAGCCAGTGGGAATATACTCTGTAAAGTGTACCAGCAAGGCATAAGACCACACTTGGAATATGGTTCAGCTGCATGGTGTCCTGCATCAAACACCACATTACAAGATCTAAAGTGCAAAACCAGAAGCTTAGGATAATACTGGGAGCAATGAAATCAACACCCATAGTAGAGATGCAGAAAATGGGAAGAATGCAAACACTTGTTGAACGCAGTGACAAAAAGGTGCTAATACAAGCAGAAAAGTTTCAGTGTATGCCAAGTCATCCAATGAAGATATACATTTCAAAATTTAGCTATTGGGCTACCGAAAATAAGCAGCTTTATCCACCAAGCTAAACGACTCTAGACAACTTACAAACCTATCTGAAGTTGACAGCCCCTTAAGGTCTGTATCAGAGCAAACCCGTGGAGTGAAAGGCATGGAATACCAATATACATTCAGACCTACGTAAAAGGAGTCTAAGCGAGGGAGGAGGAACAGAATGTGCAGCAAAAGACAGTCACCCTCAGTTTTCATGGAAGAGGAATATCCACAAGACATGGGTCAGAGTATACACATATGGGTCAACACGGAATGCAGTGAGAAATGGAGGTGCAGGTGTATATAGAGAATATCCACACAATCCTAGAGATACGATCAGAGCACCAACAGGGAAATTCTGCAATAATTATGATGCAGAAATCCAAGCAATTATGGTGGCAACTGAAAAACTCCAACCCTGATCCACAGCCTGTGGTATTCCTGATAGATGCAAGGTCATTGCTTCAAGCTCTCCAGTTTGGAAAACTAACAGATTTGCAAAAACTACTTAATGAACTGTCTTTCAAGTATAGCGTAACATGCCGTGGATACCCTCTCACTGTGGAATACCAGGAAATGAAAAAGCAGAACAACTGGCTAAGGAAGGTCATGCCGAAGACCAACCAGATGTACCAATAACCTAAAATCAGAAAAAAATAGATGATCAAGTCAGTAAGAAAGCCACAAACACCAACACAAGATGAATATCACATTATGAACAGATCAAAACAAGTTATAATTCTACACCTCAGAACTGGACACAACCGACTCTGCAGTCACATGTATACAAAGTTCAAAATTGGCAACACGGCCATGTGTACATGTGTACAGGCAGTACAGAGTGCCAAACATATACTTCAAGAGTGTTCTGAGCATGAGATGCTGAGGCAGACATATTTGCCAGAGGAAACAACACTAGAATCAAAGCTCTATGGGACACTGTATGAACTACAAAAGACAGTGAGTTTTATTCAGGAGACATAATTACAGATATAGACATGTTTCAAGTGAACGAAAGAAGAAGAAAATTTTACATATCAAGTCATTGCATGACATTGGTTTTCAGCCTTGGCAGTCATGCCCTGGCTGGACTATGGCTTTGTTAAAACTTATATCTATAACTTTTACCCATGGCAACATGCCCTTTGACTTAAACTTATATCTATAAACATGATTGTTTTGTAGCTTTACTCATGCCAGGAGTAAGTTTAGTTTTTCTTCCATTTCTCTGGGTTAGTATATTTGCCTCAGCATTTCATGTGCATTCCTGAATAATTTGCTCTGCTGTCTGCGGTGCCTGTACACATGACTGTGTTGCCAATCAGGAATAAGATAATAATAATATAGAATAATTGGGGATTTTTTATTATAGAAAAATCATAGCCAGGAAACAGGATTTGATCGGAACCTACCTATTCTTTCATTTTTCTTTTGTTGCTGCACGTTTTCCTGAAGGAGTGCGGGGAGGCTTTCTATGGGCTGTGGAAATAAGGCATTTTTGCTATAGCAGATGTCACACCATGTACAGGCAGGAAATATGTTCATACCTGTGCAGTGTGTGTTGATCGAGTGGTCCATATTCATATTAGTTTGAGAATATACATGTTGGAAGTCTTGACTAAAACTCCCTTTTTGGGATGCCTGTGGTCGATTATGGAAAACATGTTGACTTGAGTTGCAAGTTAATAGATGTCAGCTGAATGGGACCTGGTTTAAAGAAAGAGTTTGCTGCCTATGGTTTTGTTTGCCAATCTTGAACTTTGTGTACATTTGGCTGCAGAGTCTGTTGTGTTCTGTTCTGAGGTGCAAATTGACAATTTCTTCTCATCTGTTCATAAATTCTGGATTGATCTAACACTGTATCCTGCATAAGATATGCTGCATCTATTTAGCACACTATCATATATTGTCTGCACAGTCAGTGGCTGGAATCAATTGTGAAATCTGCTGAATGTTGAATGCAGTATAATGTAGTGTTTCTATTAGCTCAGCCTTTGACTCCTTCTCTCACTACCCCCGTTCCCCCCATATACCACTTGTGCAAAATCATATGAACACATTTGTTCTAATTAATTCCAGTTGCTTGTGCTGGCATTGTATTTTATCTTCTAATAATTGGTGCTTATGTTTACTAAGAGCTTCACACACACGTCAACTATTTGTTTCACTGTTTATAATGAGACTACATTCTTTAGTCTCAGCTTCCTTAAAATTCTTGTAATTCTAATTTCCCATGCTAATATTTGTTCACATTGATAGTTTTTGTTTTAAATTATTGTTTGTTTTCTTATACAACAATAGTGGGAAAATATGTTTAATGTTTAGACATTAAGAAAATTATTAAAGGGTTTTATATAATTTTTTTAAACTCACCATTATATGGTACCACATGTGTCTTGCAGCATGTAGCCAAACAGAATGCATTGTGTCATTTTGTCCGTTACTTGTTCCACACTGATTTGTAACTAATTTTGTATAGTGCCCTAATTGTTTCCACCCTCATCATCTCCAATTTTACACGTGCAAGTTAATCTTTGTTGGAAATAAACAAAATCAGAAATAAATATAAGAAAATCTATACAGCTTTGTATTTCTGGGACCTGAAAGTTGAACAAACTGTTACAAATTCTTCTTCTTTGCGTTCATTCTCAAAACTCCTGCAGATTAGCAAGATGTAGTCTGGAGTAGGAATGCGTTGTGTCATGGTTTACAGCATTGCTGCGATATATGCGCCTTTCGGCCTGACACATCCGGCTTGAGCATGGCTTTGGGTCACTGACCGTATATGGGATGGGACAGCCAACTGCATCCCATAACCTCCTTAGTCGCCTTTTACGACATGCATGGAAGGTAAACAGTGTTGCTACTCTTTGCTCCCCTTTCGGGGCCCTGGCAACACACGGGCAGAGTTACAAATTGACCTGCCATGCATATTCAAAGGGGTAACTAAGTAGGTTTGGTGGTTGATTTGCTGCCCCATTCCATGTTAAGTGATCCAAAAGCAATGCTGAAGTTTGATGTGTCAGATTGAAACACACAGAAATTACAGCGATGTTGGGAACCATGATACGCCATATTCTGTTCTCGGGACTAGAATTCTGTGTTCTACTCTGAATGTGACTGACTTTCTTGTCATCAAGAGGTATGATGCAGGTTGCTTCCATCCCAGCAGTCTATGTATTGGTCGTCAGTAAGCTTTATCACTGCAGAGGTCATGGATGGTGTAGTAACCCTTACATCTGACCTCCTTAATCACCCCCTTACGATGTTTATAGTATGCTATATTACTATACTTTCTCATTTTGTGACTCGGACAACACACTGGTGGCATGAATCTATCTCACTAACAATAATCCATCTGGTTGATTGACTCAATTAACACTGGTGATCTATGAATATCTCACCCATCTAGTTGATTGACTCAATTAACACTCATCTATGAATATCTCACCCATCTAGTTGATTGACTCAATTAACATTCAT
Organism: Meghimatium bilineatum; assembly: GCA_034231615.1. NCBI lineage: Eukaryota > Metazoa > Mollusca > Gastropoda > Stylommatophora > Philomycidae > Meghimatium > Meghimatium bilineatum. The sequence continues at coordinate 36,316,294 of CM067305.1, read as the reverse complement.
CTATGAATATCTCACCCATCTAGTTGATTGACTCAATTAACACTGGTGATCTATGAATATCTCACCCATCTAGTTGATCTAGTCAAATGCCATAATTCCTATCAGAAATCTTGTGCTCATACATATTCACAGAATACATGAATTAAAAAAATAAAATAAAAGACAATTCCAGAAGTAATAAGAACATTAAGAGTTGGTTGGCTCTTAAACATTTTATTAAGAAAGCTGAGATTTTTGGCCATTTAAAGACACAGAACAGCATGTGAAAATTAATAATGGAAGGAGACACATCAGATTGTTTATACATGTCCCTCGCTGCAGCAGGTCAACTCACCCAGAAGCATGAGGGGGTTCAGAAGATCCATACAGATGACTACGTTGTGGAAAGAATATATCCCCTGAATGATAAGAAGCTGAAGACACTGCTTACACAAACCATAGACACAAAAAAATCCCTACAACCCAACACACCATCACCAACAATAAGAAATTTTAGTTCTTTGTTGGTTCTAACGTTCATACATTGTTGCTGAGATATAGGAAAGAACATAATAATCAAAAATGCATTTATTATGATCCCACTATCCAAGTCAACTCATGCTATATTCTGCCCAGAGCATTGCAGCTTATCAGTAAACATTCTAATTTTTGTTGAAGTCACAGCGCATCTTACTGTGTGACAAGACACATAAGACTTCAGCATGAATTTTGAATCACTTTGACTTATGCGTTTGAGAATTAAATACCCGCTCTTAAAGAGACAGCAGACCTGGCCAGAGGATACATATTTGAGGCAAAAGGTATGAGACAGCCGCTCTGACCTGGAGAAGACAGTGGACTTCGTATATAATATGATCACATATGCTGAATACAGAAGAACTCCACCCCCAAAACATGCCTTGTGTCCTCTTACAACATGCATATTAAGTCACAGTGTTGTTCCTTTCTCCAAGCCCCAGAAATGTATGGGGAATTTTTGTCATCATTTGCAATCATTTTGTTATGATTAACACAATCAATACTGTGAGTATGTAAAATTTTACACACAGAATACTGAAATGTTGTGAATTACTGGAAGAGATATCTATGTTACCAATATCTAAAAGATGTGGACAGAATAATCATGATGTTACCTGCCATGCATGCTGAAAGAGGTGACTTGTTTTGCGGCTGGAGTTGGCTGCTCCATCCCATAGAGAGTTCATGAAGCAGGATCTCAGAAGAAAGGCACAACTCTCGCAGACAGCCTGTAAACAACACTTCTTTTTTTATTTTGTGATGAAACGACATAAATTTGTTTGGTTTTGGATATGTAGCGAGACACGAATAGCTTTCTAAAATTATTTTGCAAGAATGGCTGAGAGTGGAAGAAGAGGCGGCCAAAGAAAATCCTGGATTGATAACATCAAAGAATGGTCTGTTCATGAATTTTCTACACTCCTCTGAATGGCTGAGGATAGATATCTTTGGAAGGCATCTCCAGTGTGGTATCCCTACGAGCGTAATGGGTTATGTGTGTTGTTATTATTATATTTCTCTTTACTACATCCTGCTAATATGTATGCGTTTGAGAACACATGCAGAAGCATAAAAATATACAGGAAAACATACCGGTAGCATCCATAGTTTCACCAAAATCTTATTTTAAAATTAAGAACACAACATATGACAAGAGGAGTAAGGGACGATACATCATGATCACACTGCACAGTAATAAAGGAAAACACAGATACCAGAAGGAGATGAATAATAAATGGTAATACAAAGATTGAAGGTCAAACAGGAAATAGAACATGTAGATATCCTCTTGTTACATGAAATGGAAATTACACTGGGATTTGACAGGACTAGATTTCAATGTATTGCTTCTGTTCCGATGTGAGAAATAGAAGTTGAAGTACAAATGACCTGTTAGTTGAAAGTGCAATGATGATTAACTATAGCAAATTACAGATAGACATTCATGATGCACAGGAATCTGTACCAGGATTTCTCACACAAGTAAAATCTGCATAAGGTGCAAATGTATTAATGAGAATGGGCTCAAAAGGCATAGAGGATTGACTTCATTGTGCTTGGGTTACCCCATATGCACTCCATTGCTTTAAGCGATAATCCCCAAGGAACTCTGGAAAAAATCCACTTTATAAACAAGACGCGAGCTGGATTCACACCGACAACCCCTTGAGCACAAAGTGAATAGCTTAACTAAACCACTATGTGAGGATGGTGATTTCCTCCCCGTTAATGGTGGCATCTCGTAGTATTGTGTAAAATTGGCATATTCCATGTAAATTCCCCACAAAACTGTTATAGGACAGCTTACTATACCCCCAAAATCTCTTAGTCGCATTTTACAACAATGCCTGACAGATAACTGGGGGAGGGGTTTCCCTTTTTGGACTTCAGCAACACATGGAAGATACATCATTATGAAACGTGTGTGTGAGAGTTCACATTAAATATACAGTGGTGGAGACACATTGTTATACAATGTTAAACATTTTTTGCTGCAAATTTCTGTCACTCCTTACCTCTCTCGCTCGCTCTATTCGTCCAACAATGTAATTAATTAGTGTTATGTTGCCGACTGTTTAATTTGGAAGACATAAATTAATGCCACTCTTGTGACTAGAAAATTATCCAGGAATATTTTTAGCAATTGTGCCAGAATTCTTTTCCTTTTGAAACATTTAGAAAATTACTTTGGAAATTACACAATGCACACACATGTACAACACATCAAACTAAAAATTATGTTTTTATTAAAAATAATTTTCTGTATATAACACTTTACTATAGATGTTACATTAAATTATCACTAAATTTGCAAGAGTTTTCTAAAAATGTTATGTATAATTTAAAATTTAAAAAACTTGCAGCCAATAGAAAGACTGACAGAGATATGTATGTTTTAATTTTTAATAGAATGACAGTAGTCCATTTGTAATCAGAAAAAAAAAATAATCAGCTTATTATATTATTTTGTTGCTGTATTATAGCTCAGCCATTGAATCATAATTATTTAAAATGATGTTTTACCGGCAGCTCTGAACTTTGGTTTCCCTCTGAACTATGGTAGATTGGACTTCTAAAATATAAAAAGTTGTTGCTGTTACTTCAACACCTGTTTTGTTGTATCAACATGGGCCTATTGTATGGATAAAAATGACCTACCATTTAAAAGTAACTTAATTTAGTAAGGATCTCTTGACATTGTTGATGTTGGAACATACACAAACAACTGGATCCTGTTATAATTAACATTTCTAGACTTTTCACAAACAAATTCAATGTAAAACAAAATGTGTGTACCAAATGTGGAAGTAGATTATATGAGAATTAAATAACAGTGATTTACCTGTATATAAGTATGTGCATTGATAAATAATAAAATACATTGAAATGTCTTATCAAAAGAATGATGTGAGCCTTGATACAATGTTCTTAATAGACCAAAATGTCGCCCGTGTGTTGTCAGGGCCCGAAAGGGGAGCAAAGAATGGCAACACTGTTTACCTTCCATGCATGTCGTACGAGGCGACTAAGGAGGTTATGGGATGGAGTGGCTGTCCTATCCCATATAGGGTCAGTGACCCACAGCCATGCTAAAGTCGGATGTGTCAGGCCAAAAGGTGCAGATATCGCAGCAATGCTGTAAACTATGACACAACACATTCCGTTCTCCGGACTACATCCTGTTGATCTGCAGGAGTTTGAGAACGAACGCAGAAGAAGAAGACCAAAATGAACTTAGTGAGCGTCATTATAGTCTTTAGGAGTTAAATTGAAAAAAACAAAATGATGTGAGTTCTAGAAAAACTGATAATTAAAAAACAATTTTTAAAAGAAATACAATTTACCGGGTATGTAAATAAATTATTGTGGCAGTGTAAAATAAAAGAGAAATAATTTGTGAAATTCCTGACTGAAAGTGACAGCTAAATAATGTCAGGCTAGAGACATAAACAAACAAACAAATGGGAGGGAAATATCTAGAGCAGTGAAAATTATGGTTTGTAAGGAGGAAAAAAGTGTTAGAGATCCATTACAAAAAAAACTTTGATGTGAAAATAGCACCTAATCTGTGAAAATAAACTCACTGTCAAGCATTGTTTTGAGGAAATGAAATTATAATTGTGCCTAAATGTTTGACTTTTATAGTTGCTACCAAGATAAAGATATTAAATCAATGCAGAAAAACGAATTCCCAATACAATACTAAAATATTGATGCAAAACTGGATAAAATAAAATGTTCAAAACAAGTCATGAACTGTGAGTTGCCATGGAAATTGTTGCACACAATGTCTATACAAGACTTCTTTGGTGTTATTTCCAGGACAAGTAATTGCATTTCAATGTTGATTTGTAAAGTGCATTAGCCTGGGTTTATGAGCACACTGTCAGCACAAATTGATGCTTGGCAGTCATGTTATGGGTGACTGCATTGTTGCTGGTTAACCATAAGTTGCTCTCAGTGTGGCAAGTTAAAAATAGATGTATTAATTTTTGTGTTTCTATGAAGAAAGAGAAGCATTTAGTCAGCTCTTAGAATTATATTTCCTACTAAATGTAGGAGTAGGATATCATTGATTTACACAACATTCTATCTGAAGTACTGTATATCAGCTTTACTACTGACTTTACACCATTGCAATGATGTCAAACTGTTCAGTATCTTCTCATTTAGCCGTCCTCTCTTTTTCCCTCAGTTTTACCTGCTCCATTGTTTTCCAAACCTCATCTCATAATGTGGACTTTTCGATGCTGTAAAGGAACTTTCTTTTGGTGTCAATCTCTTTTAGTACATCTGTGCTGGTTTATCTAGCTGACCATGTCTGTCTTCTGTAGAACCACATCTCTGTGGTCTCAAGTTTCCTGTTTATTTATTTATTGTCCATGATTTGCTTCAATATGACAGAGGTGGCTTTACGTAGCATTGAAGGACACTTCATTACTTCTATTGATAGAAACATTAAACTATTTATAATTAAAATTTATGTTTGGAGTATCATCTACTGATAGTTAAAATAAGTTAAATAAAATAGAACAGGTACTAAACATACAAATACATGGAAACTACAAGTAGAACATTATCAGTATCTTGGACACATAATCACAAATAATGGCAGATGTGAAACAGAAGTTAAAAGGAGAATAGGAAAGCCTAAAATTACTTTCATGAGGAAAATATTAACATCTAAATAAATTACAAAGCTAAAAATTGAATTATAAAATGCTACACCTATTCTGTATTAATGGCTTAGAAGCATGAATATATTTGAGAATATATTTGTGGATATATGGAAGAATAGGGAGAACATGGAAAGATAAGAAAACAGAGGTTCTAACAACACTTTGTATGAAGAAAAAAATTGTTGGAAGTAATAAAATTCAAGCAAATCAATTATTTTGGACATATTAAAAGATATGACACGTTGTTGAGAACCTTACTTGAGGGTAAAGTTCAGGGGAAGCAAACAAGAGTAGGTAGGCAGGGATACAAGTTGGAGAGTAGTATCATGAGGGACATGTTATTCTAACAGAGTGCACCACCAATACAAGAGACAGGATGTTGGAGGTCTGTTTCAGACAACCTTCACTGTGGAGATGACACTTGATGATGATATACTGATATGCCTTAGTTTTTTTCTTCATGCAAATAGTAATCTTCTTCTGCGTTCGTTCTCAAACTCCTGCAGATTAGCAGGATGTAGTCCGGAGAATGGAATGCGGCGTGTCGTGGTTTACAGCGTTGCTGCGATATCTGCGCCTTTCTGCCTGACACATCTGACTTCAGCATGGCTTTGGGTCACTGACCCTATATGGGATAGGACAGCCAACTCCATCTCATAACCTCCTTAGTCGCCTCGTACGACATGCATGGAAGGTAAACAGTTGCTATTCTTTGCTCCCATTTCGGGCCCCGGCAACACACGGGCGGCAAATAGTAATAATTATTGTGTTTATTCACAAACTTTGAAGAAATTTAGCCATAAACATATGAGTTTGAAAGGATCCTGTTCTGTTCAACCATTATTTTATTTATACTGTGGTCATACACTTTGTTGGTGGTGAAAGAGCCTGCATTTGTTAGTCTATCCTGGAGTGGAGTAATTCCTGTCATAATCTTCTTTACTCTTGAAATGTATTCATAAGATTAAGATATTGTTATCATAAAGTTAATCTATAATAGGCATTAAACAATACTAGGATCAACCACCATATAAAATATCATGTATGACATTGTTGACATTTTCCTGTAACTGGTTTTTTTTGTTTGTTTGGGTGAAAATTCACTGAACATACTTTTAAATTTCTTTTTCTTAGGAGACATCATGCCATCCTGGGATGGTATGCTACCATCACGTGATCTTGGGTTCCAGTGTCCATCAGTTCTTACTATGCCAAAAGGATTTGACTACCATCTGAAAGTTGGAGATGATTTGGAAAAAAACTGTGGTGCCCCTTGCTATGACATGTTTTTTGATAACAAGGAGCGTAACTTTGCTCGATGGTGGATTGGAATCTGGTCTTGTATTTGCCTGGCATCAACGCTTTTCACTGTGTTAACTTTCCTCATTGACATGCAACGGTTCAGATATCCAGAGCGACCTATCATTTTCCTGTCTGGATGTTATTTTATGGTAGCTCTAGCGTACGTTGTTGGCTTTGCTCTCAGGGAGAAAATTTCTTGTAGTGGACCTTTTGAGCCTCAAAATGGAAATGCTGGGAAAGAGGAAATGTTGCCTGTTGTGACTCAGGGAACTAAAAAGGAAGGCTGTACAATCCTGTTTATGATGCTGTATTTCTTCAGTATGGCCAGCTCTATCTGGTGGGTTATCTTAACCCTGACCTGGTTCCTGGCTGCAGGTATGAAGTGGGGTCATGAAGCTATTGAGGCCAACTCACAATACTTTCACTTAGCTGCCTGGGCTGTACCTGCCATTAAAACCATTGCTATCTTGGCCATGGGTCAGGTTGATGGTGATGTGCTCAGCGGTGTGTGCTACACAGGAATTTTTGATGTGGATGCACTTAGAGGATTTGTGTTAGCTCCGTTGGTTGTGTACCTTATCATCGGCACTTCCTTTCTCCTTGCAGGCTTTGTTTCCCTATTTCGTATTCGTACAATCATGAAGAGTGATGGCACCAAGACTGACAAGCTTGAGAAGTTAATGGTTCGTATTGGGATTTTCTCAGTTCTCTATACAGTCCCTGCAACCATCGTCATTGCCTGCTACTTCTATGAACAGGCTTTTCGGGATAAATGGATGGTTACATGGCATGACAATGAATGCAAGAATTATTATATCAACTGTCCTTATGGTGTAACTTCCAAACCTTGGCCAGATTTTAATGTCTTCATGATCAAATATTTAATGACAGTCATTGTTGGAATCACATCTGGAGTTTGGATTTGGACTGGGAAAACTTTCCATTCATGGAGGACATTCTCTAGCAGAATTTTTGTCCACAGAGCTAATGAGTCTGTAGTGTGAGCACTTGACAAATTACAAGCTCTATTAATAGACTCAGTAATTTTTAGCAGATTTCTCTGAGAAATTCAGTGTGGATAAAGTTACTCTAATATGGGAGAATAAAAAATGTTGCACAAAAGAAAACCAGATGGCAGTGAGTGTTAAACAAGTTGTGTAGATATGTTTAAATCAATTACTGATTAGTTACAAACCTATGCTGAAAGAAGGAAAAGTATGGTGCATCAAATTTTCATTCTGTAATATTTTTGCCACAGTTTTTCTGAATTTGTTTACAAGACATTTGAGAAATACAAGGATATGAGGAATATGTGCTGTGTAGTATGTGCATATGGTATGTGGACATCTAATTGGATTTTCTGCTTAGTCCTCGTAAGGTGACCTAGTTTGCAGTGTTAAGTCTTTGTGTCTGCAAACACATTAGCCTCAGTATCATGCTGTATTGGCTGTGGGCAAGAACATGTGACATATTACAATATTCATTGTTGATGTGTAGTGTGTAGTAGGTTATAGCTGTAAAGGTACTTACTGCTTTATGTTGTGTTATAAAATCACACACACACTCATTTTTTCCCATTGCATTGTGAAAATATTATTAATTGGTGTGTAGGAATATTCAATTAATATTGCGTGTTGAGATTGCTCTTTGCTGGCTCACCAGTTCAAAATATTCTGTTTAAAATGAACAAGGATATATGCTCTACTGAAGTTGCATTTGTTCATATGGCATCACTTGAGGTACATTATCTGAAGCACTTGTTTTCAAAACATTTAATTTAGTTTGTTTCATATATACCCACAAAAGCTGTGCTTATCATGTTTCACTATTTACAGCTAGGATACAATATGTACATCTTCCAGCCTGTTCACCACTATTTTGTGGCAAGATTTATGTATCCTCATTCACCTGTAACCAGATTTCAAGGATACAGTATGTTACAATTACTACCACGTAGATATGGAGTTGACTGTTCTCATGACCCACAAGGAGAGCAAAGAACAGTACTACTACCACCGTCCATGCATGTTATATGATGCAACTACGGGTAATGAAGATTGGGATTGGCTACTTCCACCTTGTCACAGGTCAAAGAAAAGAAACACAAAAATGACATGTTGGCATTGGACGTGTCAAGCTGAAAAGCACAGATCACAACCATCATTTAAACTGTGATTCTATTATCTGGATTATATATTGCTAATCAGGAGGTGACCATGGATATGAGAACTCAACACCAATTTGCAGGCCCTGATTGTAGTGAGAAGTTCCAACTATTAAATAAGGAATCAATATCTGAAAATTTTGATTGTGTGCAGGTACCCTAACACATACACACAGGAAGTCACAAAAATATGTTTATTATGCATGCACAAATAATCTTTCATACATTTAGAAACATTTACACATAAATCATCAAATTTGTGACTTATTGATCACAATGATCATATCATTTTCTGTTTTAGTCACTCATCCTATTCAATTAATCACAGCGATCAAAGAAGTATGAGCAAAAGTGTCAATAATTTAAACATTTTCAGGTAATATGGATTTTAACTTGTATAATTTGAGCAAGAAGAAATGATATTTCAAACATGTGCTTTTCTATACCACTGTTCAATGTACTTAATACACTTACTGTTTCTGTATTATACGAGGGCGAATTGAAAAGTTTTGCCTTCAGAGCCATAACTGTGACAACAGTGCTCTAAGCTACGTGAGACCTATGTGAAAATAATCTCTAAGGAAGTGACCACCGGGACATGTAATGTTATGTGCCTCGAACGTGACACATGCGCACAGCAAACATGTTATGTGTATGGAAATACGGTTAAAGCAACGTGATGTTATGAATTCCTGGTGGTGGAAGGTTGTACGCCCATTGACATGCATCGAAGTATGACTGTGATATATGGCGATACCCATGTGGACGTAAGGAGGTGGGAAAGGACTGTAAAAGAAGTAGAGCCAGAATGACCAGGCGTGAAATGGACGTCCGATCACAGCTGTGGATGCACAACACCAAACTGGCGTGGATGAACTGATTCGTGCCAATCACCATGTCATCCATATATCAGAAAGATGTTGCCACAATGCTTAGGATTTTGACTGAGCGAGTCCATCACATTATCCATGCCTTGCTTGGGTATAGGAAAGTGTGCGCGAAATGGGTCCCTTGAATGCTGACAACGGAAATAAAACAGCGGCGATGGCAAGCGTGTCAGGGTCTTCTGACCTGATGTGGACAGGTAGGTAATGCCTTTATCCACAGAATTAATACTGGCGACAAGCCATAGGCACATCATTATGACCCTGAAAACAAGCGTCAGTCCATGGAATACATGCATAAGAACTCATCGTCACCAAGATAGTTCAAGGTTGTTGCTTCGGTGGGAAAAGTGTTGATCATCTTTTGGGACTGCGAGGACATAGTCCACATGGAATTTTTGAAGCATGGCAATACCATCAACTCCGATCTCTATCTGGCAACCTTCATGAAAGTTCATATGTGTATCTTGAATATTAATAAAATTATCGCCTATGAGGCAAAACTTTTAAATTTGCCTTCGTATATTTATGTAAATTTTTTTCTATTGTCTTTGACTCCACCAGTTTGGCAGGCCAGCCATACTGAGAACTTTAAGGATATAATGTCACATCCAAAGGGTATAATAGGAACTGTTGATGGATTGGGATATAACCACTCAGTGATTGCTTTGTGTTTTTTGTGTTTAAATGCATTTAATTTTGTAGTTTATTGCACATTAGTATTGGGCATGTTTCACAATGCCAATGTAACAGTTTTGAAATCTGTTGCAGACAATTTGGCATTTATAAAGTAGTGACAGCATACAGATCATAACTTTTGACTAGAACTTCACCACAGTAAAATATGCTTATTTTATTGCATCCTCTTGAATGCAGCGAACAACTCTTAAACCAGATTGGACGCAATTTCTATCACAAATAACTGCTCGGTTGACGCATCCTATGTAAATGTGTACCTGGTGAACTCTCGATCCAGGTCAGGAACATTTTTTCAGCCACAAATGGTTCCTAGGTCAACACAGATTTGGGAAAAGTGTACCAGATCAACTCTTAGAACAGAAAGGGGGCAGGAGTGATGACTACTTCGTTGCTCATGTGCCAATAGCCACTGTAAAATAAACATACTATTCACTACATACCTCATGGGTGTGCAGATGACAGTGCTGACAACATAAAAGCATTCAGTCATCTGTTTCAGTTGTGACATGTACATTGTACAAATATATATATTTTCTGGATGAGTGCTAGTTTTTCTGTGAGCTTGTTTCAGTTTTATTTACCTGGTGTGCTTGGAGAAAGATGAGAACAAATGCTATGGCCTTAGTGCATTTATAAATATTTAATCAGTTGTACAGGTAGTTTTAATGGTTCAGTCCCTGTGCACAGAAGGTAAGCAGGTAGCTGAAACTGCTTTGTCTTGTAAACTGGAGGTATGCAGGTAATTAGAGGACTTCTGTCATTTTACACAAAATAAAAATTTGGGGAATGATAGAACACTTCTACCTGCATGTGCACAATAGCAGCATAGGGAACACTGATGTTACAATAAGAGCCATTACTAGGTATTATGGTGTCACGATAAGTTCTAACTCCAGCCTTAGATAAACTAAACATTTTTTTTGTTGTGGAGGTTCTGGGTATTGTGTTTGGTTTCTGGGTGGTCTACCATGCCTAGTTTTGTTGTTGATCACAGGGATGCATTAAGATGGGGTATCACAAAAAAGTTATTCAATTTATTCACATTAGTTGTAAAATGTGCTGATATATGTGTAGCATGTGACTTGATAGTTTAATTATGTGAAGATAAATAGAAATTTCTAAATAATACTATAGTAGTAACTCTCATTCAAAATGAAAGTACTATAGGATGTATCTGAGCATTATTTAAGTAGAACAATCACACGTGTGTTGTCATGGCCCGAAAGGGGAGCACAGAATAGCAACACTATTTACCTTTCTTGCATGTCGTGCGAGGCGACTAAGGAGGTTATGGGATGGAGTTGGCTGTCCCATACCATATAGGGTCAGTGACCCAAAGCAATGCTGAAGTCAGATGTGTCAGGCCAAAAGGCGCAGATATCGCAGCGATGCTGTAAACCATGACACAGCGCATTCCATTCTCCAGACTACATCCTGCTGATCTGCAGGAGTTTGATAACGAACGCAGAACAAGAAGAAGTAGAACAAAAGGGAAAATAGTATCAGCTGTATTTAACCATCATCATATATGCATATTTTATCCGCTCTACAACCGACTCTATCATGCCACGAGGTCAAACTGTCCAGCTTCTTCTCACATTGATACCCTCTGTCTCTTTTTTCTCTCAATTGTGACGTTTGTTACATTGAATTCCTCATCTCATAATGTGGACAAATAAATGTGAACTGTTTATTTTCTTCTTCTATTGACAAGTAACAGTCAAATTTTGATTCAAATCTTTTTCAGTACTTCATTGATTCCAGCAGTCCATGATTAATTCTTCTGTTGAATATTCTCTGTGTTCTCCTACTTGATTTTCTTATTGTCTTATTTGTTGCTCTTGGTTCACATTCATATGACAGTTGTTCAATGTAACGTGTAAGAGCGTTGCATTTCAGAATAAGGTTAAAGGCTCAAAAGGGGCAGATTGTGGTTGAAATAGGCAGAAGATATCAATCATATGACCCTACTTGTATTGATCCTGGGAAGGAGTGGATACCCACTCCGCCTGTATTAGTTGTACTATCTCTATAATCACAATCACTAGAAGTTGCAGGGAAGAAAAAATCTGGTGCCGTGAATGCAGAAGTCATTGATCATACCACAGAAAATTATATATTAATCTACACTGATAGATCAGTCATTCGTCATCGACTCTGTGCTTGGGTTTTTCTGCATGGACCATGGGAAAACTGTCCAATAGCAGTTGTACACTAGAGATAAAGACTGTGATAGCGGCACTGTCATTACTGATATCACAGGACTATTTGCATGCATACCTAGTGATTCAATGAACATGCTCTGCAAAGTTGAATCTGTTGTTCATGGATGGAGTTATTGACACAATGCATCATGACCAGAAAGAGTATATTCATGCCAGGACATGCAAGTGTTGAGGATAATGAGCGAGCCAACACATTGTTAACATGTTAAGGGACACAGTCCAATCAGAATATTTAAAAAAGTATGTATGATGAACACTCTCATTGCAGCGTGAGATGGATGCAAAGATTGGAAACGCTGTAAAGAGAAACATAATAGATGTATGAAGAAACTGATGAATCAGCATCGAACTGGAACTCTGCCACCACACTGGATTTATTGGGACAGGATTCTGATTGCCCATGGACTTGTTTGGTGTTCGCTGATGATAACCTGCAGTTGTAACTCATTTAAAATAGGATTGTTTCGATACCCAGGAATTGTGCTCAATGAAGCTCTTGTTTCCTATATGCAATTTAAAAAATAATTGTATAGATTCAGCTCTCTGGTTTTTCCAAAGTCACACTATATGGGTGTTATCCACTGGAAAGTTTACTGTTTATAATATATTAATTTACTTTTTTCTCATTAATATTACTTGGGTGGGGGGGGGGGGGAGCGGTTGTGGAATCAACTTACTGTATTTATTGCCCACATCCCATAGTTTTGAGATTGGATGATGGGTTCCCAAGGACTGAACATATACACTGAATGCAAAGTAAGAGGAAAACTCCAATCTGAAACTCTGAGAAAGCTTAGATCATCGCCCCAAGCTACATTGTGAAACCAGAATAACTATGTACATGATGTAAGTAATCATGTGATGATTTGAAATATATGGGAGGATGTGATTAGACTATTTGGTACTTTTCAGGATACCCACTGCAGAACATGAACTTTCCAGCTCAGAGGGGTATTAAAGTACAGTCGAACCTGTTTGTTCTTTTATAAATTACATCATTAGTCAAGAAATATGTCTGCATCTGTGACAAATAAATATATAAATGTCTTTCCTTCAAGATATTACACGTTATTGGCCATCCATGTAACGCCTATGAATGAACATAAACCCAAAACTTAATGAATAAATCCATGCATCATCATTACAACCTACCTGCACATTATATTAGTAAATCTGTTAATTATCCCCATGTAAAATTCACAAAAACAGAGTAGTTATTGTTACCAGTGCAAGATTTACCTATAAGCTAAACAAGCTGTAGCTTAGGGCACCCACTTTCTTGGAGGCCCCCCAAAAAAATCATATTTGGCACTAACATATAATATCTAGACTTATAAAGGGCCCCATATCTCAAATAGCTTAGGGCCTTATCAAGTCTAAACCCAGCGCTGATTGTTACTACACATAATCATTGATTTATACCTCTCTAATTAAGCAATCACATGTTCTGCAGTGGGTATCCTGAAAAGCACAAACTATGTAAATACTTCATGTTATACTTTCTGAGAGTTGAATTTTATACAAAGATGTGAGAAAAATAAACAATGATCTTTTTTATTTAAATGTAATGCAAATGTTCATTTGTGTTAATATCACATTGAATTTTTATTTGTGCTCTTCTGCTTTGTAAAACTAAAAAATTTCGTTAATTTGTTTTGCTTCATGTGAGAAAATGGATAATATGGAGAAAAAAATGGACAATATGAGAAAATGGACAAAGTGAGAATCTACCTCAACTGGATCTGTACGGCAGCATTCAAATTTACAGTGTGCAAGCCAGAGACAGAAAATTAAGGCTATAACTGCAAATGATCTCCTACCGGGAAGTATTGTTTGGAGGTGCATTTACTAGAACATACCATATACTTTATAAAAGTCATCAATGTCCGCATCTGAAAGACGAACACAGATGAGAGAAGTGTGTACAATTGTTGGTCAGCAGAAGTTCATTAATAGACATTAAAACACTTCATTGAAAGATAGACACAATGAACTGTCTGTTTATATTTCTCAGAAATGTAATGTTTGTTATGATCTCCATGAATTTCCAGCAATAGAGCTTTATTTCATACACAGAAGACTGCTACTCTCAGAGGAGGCGGGTATACATAGTTATAGATAACTATAACCATGTAGTGGGGTATACAAAATTGTATAGATGACAAGCTATGTGGCTTCCATAAGAGGAATGCCTCATTATATGGGCATGCCATATAGTAATTGTGTACTGTTTTCTGGTCTGATGGGCCACTGATGAGAAATTCCTGTGTCTGAAATAAATGTAAAATCAATTTTATTTCCATATGAGATGTCCGTGTTTGTCTATTTATGCATATGCCGCAGGAGGTGATTTATTTGCAACAGGGTGGGTGTCAGTGTGTCAACTTTTAGATTTCAAAGTCTAATAATTCTTTGACTGTAATATCATTTCACATTTTATTGTGGAGTCAGTGTGAACAACAGTGTGAATCACTTTGTAACCATGTGTAAAATAACCAAAATAAGGCAACGGTAACCCATAGCATTTAACTGCCATAGGGGTGTGAAATGTTAGCAGTTAGCAATCTCACATTTCAGAAGTTCTGCTATATGAGGACGGTACCCAATTAAGGCTGGGTGAACCCGTGAACTGTTGTGGTCTGGAAAATAATCTCGGCCGTAACTAGGAAATGCACCCAGGGCCACTCATATGCGTATCTAGCTGGCTAACAGCTGTGCTGCCCCCCAATATATGTACTAAAAAATGTGTTACAGTGTGAATGCTCTATTTGTGAGCATATCTAATCTAATAGAGTGATAAGATTTAAAATATGTGTAAGATGTAATAATTCTCACTGAATGACATCTTTGTTGTTCTGTGTTTGTTAACTCCTGCTGTGCAGCAGGATGTCAACAGAAAATGTAATGTGTCTTACTCCTTCTGAGCAGAAGGCTTTATCTCACAGCAATGCACACTGCTGAGATTTGGAACCGTCTGCATGAGATAAGCCTCTGAAGAAGCCCCTCTCAGAAAAATTTCATGCAATGAGATAAAAGCTCTATTGCTCATAATTCATGGGAATTGGAGAAAAAAATTGTCATGTTACGGTTTACAGGTTGGTTTCGATATCTTGCTTTCAGTCAGACACATGTGACTTCATGCTATCTGCTGCACCTACTTTTCTGGTTCTGTTAAACTGAAGACAAACTGCTGTCTGAAAAAATGACATATTTACAGCACTGTATTTGTTGTCAATATTGAAATGCAGATGAGTAAAGCTACTCTTATCAGCACAATGTCATTCTTAAAAAAGTGCAGGTCTTCTGAAGTTGACTTAGTGATCCATACAATAAGTTAGTGACTGTCTAGTTTTGTTTTTGGCAGTTGAAAGGTAAGAACAGTCAATAAGGAGATGTACCACTGTTTCATTAAGATGAAAGGCACCATATTTTAAATGATGCTTTTTTATGTAAGAGAATAATTGATCCTTCCATCAGTTTACCATAATGACATTGTGAGAAAGTTTTAATGTTAGGCATACAGACTTGAATCAAATGTGTATATATAGACAGGAAGTTAGCAATGGGTAAGGAGACATGCTGAAACTGTTTTGTAGAGTGCCTGCTGGGGGTAGACACTGCAATTTTAGGCAGCAATTAGGGGAAATCACTGCTATAACATGTGGCACTTTTAGAAATGCACATTTATCAGGCAAAGTAAGGAGCTTATTTAATTTGCGAGTTGCAGGAACCATCAGCACCTCATGCACTTTGACATCTACTTGTAGAGACTGAATATTTATAGGCCTGCAATGTTGTCAGTTCATTACCAGTGTTCAATGTATGATCAATCATTAGCTGGCTTTTATTACATTGTTGCAAAATCATTTTTTTGTTTGTGTTGTCAATACTAAATTAAAATTAGGTGTGTGTCTTCTTTCCATCAGTTTTTGGCCTTCTTCCTAATTTCATGGATGATATCTTGATTTTATTGAATAAATTATAGCATGTGAGCCCTTTTGGCCTTTAAATATTGAGAACAAAAAAATGTTGATTTTCAACTTTGATCTGGTGTACATATACTCTTAGAACATATAAACATATATATATGTAATTTTTCATGGTCACTTTCAGAGTTACATCCATAGTTGTGGTTATGCTCAGTGATGTACCTGTTATACATTATGTGGAAAAATATAAAATATGATTAACAATAAATGGAAAAAAATTTCGTTTTTGGAATAAATCCAGTGAAAGGTTAGTGATTACAGAAACATTCAATGGATAGTTACAGTACTTCCTCTGCATTCATTCTCAAACTCCTGCAGATTTCATTATGTAGTTGAGAATATAATGTGTTGTGTGATGATTTGCAGCATAGCTGCAACTTTGGTCAGACACATCTGTCTTCAGCATGATTTCTGGGTCACTTTGGCCCTCCATGGAATGGGACGGGTAACCTCACTCCTAAAACAGTGTTAGTCATCTCTTGTGGTGCATGGCAGGTCAGCGTCACTATTCTCTGCTCACCTTTCAGGATCAACAATATGGTTTGGTGTGAAGTCTGTAGCTTTCAATCATTAACACGTTTTAGTATATTATTCATGGTTTCTTGTTGGCTCATTTTTTATATAGTGTCTGGCCAAAAAAATTTGATTCTGCTAGGACAAATTGTGAAAGTTAGATCATGATATGTGTTTCTTGTTTATCCTCCAGATTTAGTACACATGAAGTATAGGATACTTAAGAACAAATTAGCTTGGTGATAGAGTGGTTTAGTGGGCCCGCCTCACAAACACAACTCAGTTGAGCTTGCTAAAATTCAATAATAGTATAATATACATTTTCAATACTGTGTTTGCTTCACTTAAACTGTTGCATGGATCTTTGTTTTTCTTGTTGGGTTAGCAGAATTGGATA
Organism: Meghimatium bilineatum; assembly: GCA_034231615.1. Classification (NCBI taxonomy): domain Eukaryota; kingdom Metazoa; phylum Mollusca; class Gastropoda; order Stylommatophora; family Philomycidae; genus Meghimatium; species Meghimatium bilineatum. Next base: position 36,298,923 of record CM067305.1, on the reverse strand, counting down.
TGATCTTTCAGTGCTGGATATGTAGGGTTAGCAGAATTGGATATGCTCCTTCACTGCTGGATATGTAGGGTTAGCAGAATTGGATATGATCCTTCAGTGCTGAATATCTGCACAGGGTAGAAACTAGTGCTTCCATATTGAGTGTTGTGATGATGCTTTGTGTAGTTCTTGCATATTGTTGAGAGATATAGTCAAGTATTCTTTGGTTCTGTGAAGGTTGTGCAGAATGTGTCCTGAAAATGAAAATAGTATGTATATCATACAGAGAATATATCACCAATGAAAATATAAGCAACAGAATACAATTGAGCATTTGTCCTTTAATAGACTTTCCATTGATTGGTTGTTGATGCAGCGTTAAATGGGCTCACTTCTTTTGACCCATCTGCATGCATGTGTTTATGAGCTATTGTTTTGTTCCATGTAAAGTTTTAACAAGTAGTTTTCCCTATTCATGCTAAAGATATAATGGGGAATACTATGTTAGGTCCCTATTTTTAATGGATCAACAGATGATGTCAACATCCTGCCCACTGCCTTTACTTTCCCAGAAGAATAGGAAGCTGGTGCACTGTCCACAGAGCTAGCTCAGCCTCCTTCTCCCTACCCCCCCCCCCCCCTTTGTTCCATTTATCTGGTCCTGTAGGGAAAGCATCTTACTATCATCCAGTAAAGGACATTTATCTGGTCCTGTAGGGAAAAGCATCTTCCTATCATCCAGTAAAGGACATTTATCTGGTCCTATAGGAAAAAGTATCTTACTATAATCCAGTAAAGGACATTTATCTGGTCCTATAGGGAAAAGCATCTTCCTATCATCCAGTAAAGGACATTTATCTGGTCCTATAGGGAAAAGCATCTTACTATCATCCAGTAAAGGACATTTATCTGGTCCTATAGGGAAAAGCATCTTACTATCATCCAGTAAAGGACATTTATCTGGTCCTATAGGGAAAAGCATCTTACTATCATCCAGTAAAGGACATTTAAAAAGTGATGATCAACAGATTTATAAGGATGAGTGCACTGCTGACACCTGGCTGTGTATTGTGGTTATATTATGTTCTGGTGATTGTTAAGCTGTGTGTGTTATGTGCGAAGTGTAAAGATGGTACTCTGGTATTTCCTTCCCAAGAAGTTGTTGATGTCTTTGGGTTATATATTTGTAGGTAAAAGATCAAAAGCGAACTAAAATGGCGTGAGCATATTACTAGAACTACAGGCCTTCTGCAGTGTCCATTAAGTTAAACAAAATACATTCTGCAGTGTCTATTGTTTAGTGAAAGATAACGGTGCAGACAGAAGAAAATGTTGGTAGTCTGGAAGACATAAGCAATTGGACAGGATTGACTTTTGTCATCACCCAGAGGCGGGGCACTAAATCTTGAAGGATGGAGATGGGTTGTGAACAATTCATAAATATTGTTGCAACTTGTGTAACATTTTCGGTTTGATGATGATATTGAATTTCTAGATTGATTTTTATTTTCAAAATCACATTTGTTGCTGCAGTCCAAACGGGAATCAAAGAATATCACCCATATGACCCATGTTGCATGTCTTAAAAGACCACTAAGGGATTAGATTATGTGGTAGAATTGTCCATCTGATCCTGTAGGTCAGTTGCCCAAAATCCATATTAAAGTTGAATGTGTCAGGCTGAAAGACATAGATATCACGGTCAACCTAAAACCATGACACAACACATTCCATTCTTCTGACTACATCCTGCTAAACAACAGGAGTCTGAAAGAAAGCAAAGAAGACAATATTGTTAAAGTGAGAGAAGTCTTTCTCAGTTTCTGCTGGAAGCTTACTACACTACTCTGCAAAGATAGTCCTACTTCTCTTTATTCATTGATGTGTGATTTTTAACTCTATCGACTATTTATCATGTTCATTTTGATGACTACAAAGTTATATTCAAGCCCTTCTCTCGAGTAGTCCTGTGTGCAGATCCCAAGCATCGCTACCTATTTTGATCTGAATTTTCCATACTGTTTGTTGGCTGGCAACTCAAAATGATCAATGATCAGTCTGAATGTGTGTTGATGGGGCCCAAAATATGAGCAAAGGATAGCAAAACTGTTTGTTCTATTCATGTCATAAGAGGTGGCTAAGGATGTTATGGGGGTGGAATTGATTGTCCCATTCCATACGTGGTCAGTGACCCAGAAGCCTTGCAGAAGTAGTATGTGTCAAGCTATAAAGTGCAGTAAACATGTAAAACAAGACACAGTGCACTTTATTATGCAGGAATTTCAGAACAAGTGGAGAAAAAGAAGCTCTTATGTTATATGATTCCACGCCTGTGTACATATTTTCTACAGATGTCTCAGGTTTCATAGAATTAAATGTTTTGATAATTAGGGAAGTAGGCCTACTTGTTAATCAAATTACACAATTTGGAGGTTATGTTGGCAACATTGGTTTGAGTGGTTTGAAAAAAAACACCCTCTGCCATCAGCCAGAAATTAGAACATGAACCTGTACTAATAATTGGTATTAATAAAAAGAACAACAAGGTAACCATTTTTTGTGTGATAAATTCTCGCGTTTTCTGTCTATTTCCTCTCCCCCGCCCCATTTTTGAAGATAAATCTGTTTTGGGTTGAACTACAGAATAATCCATCTAGATGTTGACTAATGTGTGAATGACAGGGTGCAGATCTTAGTGTTTTTGTTTCAATTTTTCCCCTGTTTAATTCACTGTCAGCCTATACCTACTAACTTCAAACATATTTAATATGTGTACTTACATTCACTATTAACCGCCACTGATGTATGTGTCGGTCCATTGGTGCATATTAATTGACACAACCCATCAGTTTTCTGGACAATGTCCTGCTGGAAATCTAGTAGGGAACATAGTCCAGTTACAAGAGAGATTCACTGAGTTTCTTCTGCATTCGTTCTCAATCTTCAGCATGGCTTCTGTGTCGCTTTGGCCTGCTATAGTATGTGACGTTTACCCTCACCTCTAAAACATTAATAGATGCCAACAAGATGCATGACATGTGACAGCATCTCTATTCTTTACTTTCGAACCCGGAACACATCAGATGTTTTGGAATTAAAGCAAACAAATTCTGATGAAAATCTAGGATTTGCAATCATATTACTCACAACATTCAGATTGTATACTTGGTTTAAAAAAAAAAATATTTGACAATAATAACTGTCTGGTTTATACTTTATAATATAATCTTACATGTCAATCCTTCTGTGTATGTTCTCAAATTCCAATCAGCATGGTCCATAGAACAGAATGTATTGTCATAGATTATAGTTTGGATTCATGAATGTCAAATTTGCCTACTCATTATCTGCAGACCTAATACTGACGCTGACATCAAGGAAGCTGCACTATAAAAAAACTGGATGTCAAACAATAATTTTTTATACATACAATTTTTGACAGAAGGGCGCCCCCCCCCCCATCCTGGCGCCAAAACATGACCTGCAGACTTGTTTGCTTTTTCTCCGACATGAGAATAGCAATATGACCCTATGAGACAAAAGTGAATCTGTGGGGGCACCAGCGATTATTTCCTGCAGACAGCCGAATTCATAGCATCAACCCACATACTTGTATCGGTTGATTAGTATAGGAAATTAGTCTCTTAAGATAAAGAAGAAATACATAAAATAATTCAAGTCTGATGCAGAAAACCATGGAATTAAGAAGAATCTTGTCATGACAGGTCGCAGTCACTATATCTTGTTGGCTTTCATGTCATACATTAGTGAACTGATCAATAACCTGTGGTGAGGAAGTGCATGTGTGCTGTAGTAATTTTAATCAGCGAATTTTTCTCTCATTTGTTCAACAGTTGCACTGGTATGTAAATATATATCTCCTATTGAATGTCTAGATTGTAATATTCTCATTTGTTGTTTCATGACTTGATGTTATGCGATGAAATAAACCGTGAAAATATGAATGAAAAACGTGTGCAGTCAGTTTATTTTACTGTATGGTGTAATGGTGTGACTCTCGGAATAAGACTTTCTTTTCAAAGCATTGCATTCACAGAACACTCCACGTAACATAAGAAAATGCAAGAGCTCTATTGCTCGTAATTTCTGATGATCGAAGTAAACAAAATGAACACGTTTTAATGTTACTTATTGGTTCAAAAGGAACTACACTCTGTAGACCACAAGAAGAAAACTGTGGCCATCTGAAACATCTCTGATGGACAATACCCGTTGTTTCGGGGTCTGGTGACCAGTAAAGTTCATTTATGAAATCCATATCAGCACCTGACCTCGACTGGAAAAGAAGGCTGGGAGGATTTACTTACTTGTGGGCTCCTTCCCTCTCAACGACTCCTACCGAGAGTACCACTCATAGCACGTAACACCGTAGCTTCAATCTATAAACCTATGGATCTCTGGTAACACTTTGTAAACAAGACATCACTATCTGAATTCGAACTCACGAGCACAACTCTGTTGCATGACCTGTGTACAAGAAGCATACGTGACCTGAAAGGCTGCTTGTTTATTTCCGTGAATTACGTTGGTCGGCCTTGGCTTTTTTTGGGCATCTGCCTCCAAGTATATACATAGTGACCAACGAAAATCACGACAGTAATAAAAATGTAACGAATGAAATCTTGTTTACTTTCTATACGGAGGTCTTTAATCCTGACGATCTCGGCTAATGGCTTAGCCAACCCTCGGCAATACATCCCACTGCACAGAGTTAATTAGGGACTTCATTCGTTCCTTTTTTATTGTTTTCGTGATTGTCGTTGGTCACTATCTGTATACCTAGAGTCGCAAGCCAAGGCGACTAAGTATACAAATAGTGACCAACGAAAAGCGCGGCAATAGTTTAAAACGTAATGAATAAAGTCCCAATTCTCTTCAGAGGTCTTATCAGCAATATGGAAGGACAGGGCTTAGCCATGAAGATCCCACAATTTGTTCGCTAGTTATGACTTTTGTTGCGTGGTGTCCTCCTCGTATGTTAGTGCAACATTAACTGCTACTAATCTATATAGCTTATAATTATTCTTTTTCCGCTTCTATTCTCAGATATCCAAATGGGTATTATGTAGTTGGTTGAATACTGCATTAGTTGTGGTTTACGTCTTGGCTGCGATATTTGGATAGCTATTTTTGGTCCTCCGGAAATAAGTCACCTAGCATTGATGTATGGTATTATGTAAACAATGTGAGATATGCTTAAGATTGCTGGGGGAAATGCGGCTTGCAGGCCAAATCCGGCCCGCCAAGTAATTATTAATCGCCCATGAGATTTATTTAAAGTACTATATACCCTGGTTCCTGAGCTGATAGAATATTAAATATAGGCTATCTTAAGTCAAACTGAAAAATATGTTAAACAATGATGAGGAAGTTATCACTGTTTAACAACATTTTTTAAGAAAGGAGCAACCCTTAAAGAGAAACATAACAGATACATACGCAGATAAATCAACATCGAACTAGAACTGTTAGCTGCTACATCCTGATTGGTTTATTAGGGCGGTTATCGGAGCTGTTGTCCTCTAATGCAGTGTTCAATCACTGTATATATTGTTCATCCATCACACGTGATGATGACCATTTGTTACATCTACTTTTGAAACTCAATTGGCTAATGATAACCTGCTGTCATAACTTGGTGATGATGTTCCTCCTTCGCAAGCATAAAAAAACAATAAATGCGATGAAAAAATAAATAATAATAATAAATTGGTAATTGTCTAACTTGGTATGTGAGTTGGTACATGTCCGATTCGTGCACTGAAAGTTCTATTGCAGTGCATGCAGGAGTGCTGAAGGTTCGGGGTCGGAGAATTTTCTGATTTGTCTTTCCGCTTCTTGCGCTTATGGATTTCCCGCAGTGTTCTTTCTTTGTCGAATTAGTCATAACTTATAACTGAAGGAAGTAATTGTAGCGTCAACTCTTATGTTGTTAAAAAAATGTTTAGAGCAGAGACAGCCCCAGTGACCATGGTAGGTAGGTAGTTAATGAGTTTACCTCTCTTTTGGAGAGGCGTGCGCCTTTCAACCAGCAGACAACAAAGTCCAATTAAGTTATATCAGAACACACTACCATATAATTAGAGGTAACAAAGACCCCAAGGTATTGATTTTATTTAACCCCAGTGACCAACTTTAGCTAATACATGCTTACCAAGCTCCGAGCCTCGTGGAAAGAGCGCTTTTATTAGTTCAAAATCAATCGCCGTTGCCTTTCGTGGGGTGCGGCGTCCTCACTGGTGACTCTGGATAACTTTGTGCTGATCGCATGGCCTCATGTGCCGGCGACGTATTTTTCAAATGTCTGCCCTATCAAATGTCGATAGTAGGTTGAACTATTGTATTAGAATACAACTTGCTTTTATCTTAAAAAGAAAGAAACAAAAACATTTTCGTCTGTCAGCAACGACATCCAATTGGGCTCACAATGACAAAAACTGTTTGATCCCAGATTAACTATTCCAAATCTGTTCCATCAACCCAAAATGATTGCTCATCTCTGGCGTAAGATAATCTGAGTTTCGACGAATGAAAAAGTTGCACTTCTCTGGTAGGATAGCGACATAAAATAAGTAAGTTTCCAAAGAACCATAACAGAAGATTATGTATACCCGAATATGTATCGAATTCAAGTTATGGGGCTGCCCATATATTTCATTAACAATTTTTGACACCCCTCTCTTCTTGTCAACAAGTGCCAAAACTTAGTTCCCCCACCTTGCCTAATTACGTCAAAATATTTTAGCCGACCTCCCTCCCTTTAAAAAAAAAAAGATGTCAAACTACATGGTTTGCTTTAAATTCAAACAACTAAATTTGTGTATTAAAAAAAGATATTGCTGACGTCAATTTGTATCAAACTTTTGTTAAATAAATGTCAATCTTTTTATACAGTAATATGGGCTCTGCAGTCTAGGGCAACCTCCATTGATACGTTAAATATCTTACTACAAAATGGTGAAATGTGCGTGGGCACACCTCTAGTAACCTATAACAATAAATGACGTTTCTTCGTGTGTAATTTTATTCCCCTTTTGAGGGGTGGGGTGCCTGATCATCGTCCATTATCTATGGGCTTGCGGTTTATAATTACTGATAATGAAAACAATCTCTACCAAGTACAAGCAAAATTGTACCAAGACACTCTTTTGTGGAAACACCGTCTTCGTATTGGTTAAATAAAATATACCACGCATAGTGATATATGTTCTTTTCACATGCGAAGGTTAGTCCAATTTGGTTATATCAGAGATTTTGACCATACATAATAATGGTGGTCGCGGTTATGGTAATCCAAACACCACGACCATCAATGCTAGTAATCCTGTATTCGTTTGGTGGGGCGGCAGTTTTGAGTAACTTGGATTTGGCACGAATGTGGGAGTAGAGAATACGATCTTCTGCGTGCAATGTTTTGTCTATTGCAAAATTAGCTGCCGCACATAAAATCTAATATGTGGAGAGAGTGGGCGTTGATACGTTTATCTTTGGAATGTAATGCTATTTATGACAGTCTGTCCGTCTTTGTATATTTTTAAAAAAAAATCTTTTATGGTGAGGAGCGCTTTGTTCAACTGCGGACGTGTGTTCAATTTGTGTTATGTCAAAGCTACGCCCTACAAAATAGTGAGATCATGAATCAGGTGGTTCTTCCATTACGACTTTAGAAGAAAACAAATATTCATAATTACGTTTATACCAAGTTCTTGATTTGAAACTGGCCTCACAGCACGTGGGGCATTCCCATAAGTGCTCCGCCCTCTGTTCCAGTAGCCATTCGACTCAATGGTGTATCAAGTCTAATGCTGCCGAAACAGACGTCGATATCAGGGCACAACTATGGCCACTGCGACAGGTTTCTGTGTTGTTCTGCCCACCCACGCAGTGTCCATAACATGTTATACCAAGGACATGTGGCACGAAGGTCTAAGAAAGAATTGTGGGTTTGTGTTCAGGTTCAGTTTTCTCTATGCGAACAGAAGTTCCAGAGATTGATTCATTAGTGAGGAAATTCCAGACACGCCCGTATATTCCGGACCCGAATTGGGAACAATGAGTAGTAACACTCACAAGCAATGTATGTCGTAAGAGATGACTACGGGTGTTTTGGAATGGGGGTTGGCTGTCTCATCCCATAAAGAGTCAAAATTAACTCAAAAGCCATGTTGAAGTAAGATGTGTCAGGACGATAGGTGCAGATATCCAAGCCAAGCTATAAACCATGACACAGTTCATTCCGTTCTCTGAAGTACATCGTTCAAATAAGCAAGATTGAGAAAGAACGCACAAGAGAAAAAAATCCAAGATAAACAAAATCGAATTTATCTCGTACATAGGTACGGCGAGAACCCTGATCTTACAGCATGCGGACAAGTTACTTCGTAGGTTTCTTAGGCGCAGTGAGAAGTCTGGTCCTACAGCAGGCGAAAATTCACATCTAAAGCTTCCTATGTGCTGTGAGATGTCTGTTACTACAGCAGGCGGTCAATAATTTCTAAAGCTTCATAGGTGCGGTGAGATGCCTGGTAATACAGCTGGCTGACAATCATTTTTAAAGCTTCCTAGGCGCGGTGAGATGTCTGGTCTTACATCAGGCGTACAATCACTTCTAAAAGCTTTCTGCTAAAGTTGTAGTTTCTTACAGATTATGAACCGACGTCATCGCACTCCAGTAAATCCCTAAATGCTTAGTCTAAATCCCTAAAATCCCTAAACTCCGCCTAGTAGAAGTAGATGTATATGCATACTGATTGTTCTTGTGACTCTCTTGTTAAATACATTCTTCATCCTGACCCCCTTCAGGTAACCATTTATACGGGTGCCACGCTTAATATAAAATTCACATTCTAGATGAGTCGTATCGTCCAGTCCCTGCAGACGTTCGCTAATCCTGCAGGCGTTCGCTAAGCAGTTTCAGAACTTATCTACATGTAGATGTTCAGTATAACAAGTAATGGCGGAAATAAAACAACCCACACAGCGCTGTACATACTACTACGTTTTAGATAAGGAAAGGATTTTAACCTAAAACATAAAGAGTTATCTCTCGTTTTTATGTGCAAGCTAAAAGTCACGGGAGGTTAAACACCCCAGACCTCTTCCTTCTTAATCTACGAACGTAAACCCACAGTAGAATGACCAAATGTTACCCATTTTATGTGAGGAATAGCCATCCATATTTTTTAGACTATACGCAGGGCACTGTACCTACGAGTGCACGTGCATCGACATACTATAGACTGAATCTGTGAAAAAAAGCTTCCAGACCATAGAGCAAAGTCTTTCACATCTGACCACTCTATCGGGACCAGAATCTGACCACAAGAAGTCAGACTCAAAACAATCAGTGAAGCAAAAAATATACTTTCTGGGCCACAAGTGCAGCAAAGAATAGAGGGATTGATCTTTCCAAGCATGTAATAGGCGACTAAGGAAGTTTAAGTAGGTGGATGCCCTATCCCATAGAGTCAACGTGACGCTAAAGTTAGATGTGTCAGGCCGAAAGAGGCAGATTTCGCAGCCAAGCTGTAAACCATTGATGCAATTAATTTCGTTCTCCGAACTACATCCTACTAATATGAAGAAATTTGATAGGGAATGAAAAATAAGAAGAGAACGCAGAACTCTGGCAGGAGACCAGAGAGCTCAGAAGTAGAAGTCTGAAGCAGGAGACCAGAGAATACAGAAGTCTGAAGCAGAGGACGAGAGAACGCAGAAGTTGAAATATGAAAATAAAACGGCGACACAACACATTTCCATTCTCTGGACTATATCCTGCTGGAAATCTAGTAGAATCATTGTCCTGCTACAAGTGGGATCCAGGAGGAGTTTGAGAATTAACGCTGAAGAAGAAGAAGAAATCTGAGGCAGGAGACCAGAGAACGTAGAAGTCTGAAGAAGAAGGCAGAAGTTGAAGTTTGAAGCGGAAGACAAGAGAACGCAGAAGTAGAAGTCTGAGGCAGGAGATCAGAGAACACAGAAGTAGAAATCTGAAGCGGAAAACAAGAGAGCACAAATCTGAGGCAGGAGACGAGAGAACACAGAAGTAGAAGTCTGAGGCAGGAGACCAGAGAACACAGAAGTAGAAATCTGAGGCAGGAGACCAGAGAATACAGAAGTAGAAATCTTAAGCGGAAAACAAGAGAACACAGAAGTAGAAATCTGAAGCGGAAAACAAGAGAGCACAGAAGTAGAAATCTGAAGCGGAAAACAAGAGAACACAGAAGTAGAAATCTGAAGCGGAAAACAAGAGAGCACAGAAGTAGAAATCTGAAGCGGAAAACAAGAGAACACAGAAGTAGAAGTCTTAATCGGAAAACAAGAGAACACAGAAGTAGACGTCTTAATCGGAAAACAAGAGAACAAAGAAGTAGAAGTCTGAGGCAGGAGACGAGAGAACGCAGAAGTTGAAATCTAAAACGGAAAACAAGAGAGCACATAAGTAGAAGTCTGAGGCAGGAGACCAGAGAACACAGAAGTAGAAATCTGAGGCAGGAGACCAGAGAATACAGAAGTAGAAATTTGAAGCGGAAAACAAGAGAACACAGAAGTAGAAATCTGAAGCGGAAAACAAGAGAACGCAGAAGTAGAAGTCTGAGGCAGGATACAAAAGAAGGCAGAAGTAGAAGTCTTAATCGGAAAACAAGAGAACGCAGAAGTAGAAGTCTGAGGCAGGATACAAAAGAAGGCAGAAGTAGAAGTCTTAATCGGAAAACAAGAGAACACAGAAGTAGAAATCTGAAGCGGAAAACAAGAGAACGCAGAAGTAGAAGTCTGAGGCAGGATACAAAAGAAGGCAGAAGTAGACGTCTTAATCGGAAAACAAGAGAACAAAGAAGTAGAAGTCTGAAGCGGAAAACAAGAGAACACAGAAGTAGAAATCTGAAACGGAAAACAAGAGAACACAGAAGTAGAAATCTGAAGCGGAAACAAGAGAACACAGAAGTAGAAATCTGAAACGGAAAACAAGAGAACACAGAAGTAGAAGTATTAATCGGAAAACAAGAGAACACAGAAGTAAAAGTCTGAGGCAGGAGACGAGAGAACGCAGAAGTTGAAATCTGAAGCGGAAAACAAGAGAACGCAGAAGTAGAAATCTGAGGCAGGAGACGAGAGAACGTAGATGTAGACACATTCTAAAATTGTTACAGATAATGAGGTAATCTATATATCTAGCTATACGCTGTGGCCCTTGTTTGCCTTGCGGCGTCAGGGGTAGAAGTTCTCTGGAGATGGCCTTCTTGTGTGTTGTATGTAAGCTTGTTCCTGTGGCTTCTATGATTTCTGTGGTCAATCTTTTACATGGTCTGCCTTTGACTTTATGTCGTAATGTCTGTGTGCCATGGCCATCTGTGGGATGCTGTCTGTTCGTAGTCTGGAAGTGTGTGAAAACTACTTGATCTGTTGTCTTTTGATGTGTTCCAATGCTGGTATTGTTTTGGTTTGTCTGATGTTATCGTGTCTAATTCTATTAAATGAGGTAATACCAACATAAACAGGGTGAATATATATATATAAGGAAGGAATACCCGGCGTTATCTTGGTGGGAATAGGAAAAAAGAGTGCTTTTGTACATGCTTTCAACCATGACGTTTTAAGGTATAGGAATATAAAAGGTATATCTATGTATATGAGAGTGATATAAATCGAAAGAGATATATATATATATATATATATATATATAATATATATATATATATATATATATATATATATATATATATATATATATATATATATATATATACATATATATATATATATATATATACACACAATGAGAACGAGAGAAAGTGATAGGGAGGGAGCAATGGAGAAGGGATGTGTTGTACACTATCCTGTGCAAGAAAGAGTCCAGAGCACACACGAAGTAATGGTTGTGAAATGAAATATATTTTCTTCTTATTTCACTCAAGTAAAATGTATCGATACTGCTGTGTGATGTGTGAATGCGTGTAGGTGCATTACTCAGCAATAATGTTGCGATACTTGCGCCTTGTATCTATTATACATTAGCACACTATTTTTGTTATAATTTCTATAGGATAAAGGATATACACAAAAATGGTTAAAATGAAGTTTTATTGAGAATGAAACAAGTACATATAATCCACGTTTCAACCTGGAGATCTGTATGAAAGTAAAGACAAATGTCAGGATATGCGGTTGGTTGGGAAGGAATAATAATAATAATAGTATAATTAATATTTTTAGTAATAATAATGATACATGCAATGTATTCTGATCCTTAAATCGATTCGGTGTTTTTATTTTATTCATAAAACCATATTTTAACATAGGACGACTTTTGTATATTTTGCATTTACCCATTTACCGCAGTCTTCTTTTCATTACATTATTGATAGCCAACTCCGGACCTGGCTTTATTGACTCCCCCTTTATGTCATTGCAGCACGTCAATGGATATTCGTTCCATCCTTTTCGGGTCCATTGAAACACATGGGGAGCACTATAAGGAAAAAAAGACACATGTTTAAGGTTATGACATAATGTGCGACCAGTGAAAATCAGTTAGGTCGCTGTGACAGAATTACCTAAACGTCGACTTATTGCTTTGAAATTGTCATATACCTTGATATAACTTGCGCCCGTGGTTGAAAGCGTGTCGCCGAGACTCTATTCTCTCTCCTTCTCTCTCCCCCCCCCCACCTTTCCTCACCACAACGTGAAAACTGACAAAATTAATGCACACGTCTTAGCGGTGCACAGCTAGGGATAAGTCTGGACAATCATTTTGCGGTACGAGAAATGGTAACATTCCAACTACCGTTAATAAGCACCGGTGGCATATGTTTGTCCTTGTCTACGTCAGCCTGCATAGCACATGATAATGCTTATTTGAAAGTACATTCTTGTTTATATGATTGATAGTGCGTGACGTGAATAGAGTGAATGTCTTGGCTTCACAAGAGTCTGTGTACGAACAAGCGTACACACGCGCGCGCCAGCACACTCGTCGAGTAGTGATTATTGATCTGAGAAAAAATTGTCTCGCGAGCTTAGCCAAGTGCGTGATTCATTCCAATCGAAGTGCTAGGATTGTGTGGTTTAATCTCTTTCTCCGTTTGCCATGTTTTTCTACCATCCTCTCATGAATCTGGCTTGTGGTCTCTCAATCAGCTGAAATAACCAGTGATGAAAAGACTATTGTTGAAAGGTGACTGCGAGCCCGGACTGATGAATAGTGAAACTGAGGGCACACATCTCAGCATATTTGTGCGTTCTAGGCCCCAGCCTAGATGATCTCAGTTGGAAGCAAGGGTAATATGACGCTTACTCGCTGCCTTTGTGAAATGTTTAAGAATTATTGTAAAAAAAAAAAAAAGAATAGTCGTGTCGTGTCTGTCCGTCAGTATTACAAATCAGTGCTTCTCAACTTTTGTGAGACAGCGACCCATTAAAAATTAAAGAGAAACTGCAGTAAAATTGTTTACCACGTGGTAACTGAAAATCAGTAAAATAACCCCCAAAAATGGTTAAATTATATTTACAAATATGACGAATACAGATTCAACATTCTACAACTATGCCTTTATCAAGATAAGGACAATCACAAAAACTACATTGAAGCAAAGTATGTAAGCATCTATGTTGTGTCATGTGACGTATTCTCTCCATAACGTCGTCTTGACAATGAACTCCTTGAACCCTTCTCTGTCTAGGGCGATGAGGCTTGAATTTTCCACGACGTATTCATGTCATCTTTAATGTCGTCATCGTATTCTTTGTCTACCTTTCCTCCTCCGCCCAGGTGCTCTGCCCTCCATTATTTGCCTTTCTAAACAGTTGTGTCTTTTTATATGACCAAACAGGCGTAGTTTCCTTTTTTGTTATTGTGTTTAGTAACCAACACTCTGGAATCTTCGTTGTGTTTATAATATCTGAGTTTCTCTGTTCTTTCTTCCATGATATTCTAAGTATCTTTTTGTAGCATTTCATCTCAAAGGGTTGATCTTCTACTAAAAACACACACACAAAATTAATCACTGGGAGGCTTTCTGGTTGTTGAAATAAAGCCCGCTTTTCCAAAGCTATCGCTGAGTCGTGTACAGGAAGAATTGATTTTAAAGCGTCTCCGAACCCTGGATTCAACCCAGGATCTCAGGCTTCGGAGACCGGCGTTCTAGCCATACGAGCATGCGCTACTCCAAACATATCTCAAAATCTATTGCTGATGGCAGAATGGATATCTAACTTATCTTCTTTTGCTTGCAAAAGGTAGCTTAAGAATTAAATAAAACAGAATGTGTCCGCCTGTGTGTTGTCGGGCCCGAAAGGGAAGCAAAGAATAGCAACACTGTTTACCTTCCATTAATGTAGTACGAGGCGACTAAGGAGGTTATGGGATGGAGTTTGCTGTCCCATCCCAAATAGGGTCAGTGACCCAAAGCCATGCTGAAGTCGAATGTGTCCGGCCGAAAGGCGCAGATATCACAGAAATGCTGTAAACCATGACACAACGCATTCCGTTCTCCGGACTACATCCTGCTAATCTGTAGGAGTTTGAGAACAAACGCAGAAGAAGAAGACAGAATGTGTCTAGAGAAATTATTTGTTGCTTAAATCGGATAGTTATGAAAGCGAAATTGGTGATCTACTGCCACGTATGACAGAATAGTTTACAATTGGTGATCTACTGCCACGTATGACAGAATCAGTAAGGTAGCATACGACACTCTAAGAAAGATAACACAGCCAAATAGACCAACGATATCTACAATACAAGACAAACACGGAAAGATACTCAATGAAACAACAGATATAGTGAAAAGATGGACAGAGTATTGCAAGGAGCTGTATAACTGCAAGTGTAATCCTGACTACACGATATTACAGAATTCTGAACTAAACAACAGAGAAATAGGAAATGCAGAAATTCTAGTAGATGAAATAAAAGAGGCCATACGAACATTGAAAGGAGGGAAGTCACCTGGTATAGACAACATTCCAGCAGAATTGTTGAAATACGGGGGCATTAATGTGGTAAATATTATGACCAAAATATGCCAAAATATATGGAACACAAAACAATGGCCCACTGAGTGGACACAATCACTAATAATACCAATTCCCAAGAAAGGAAATTTGAAAGTGTGTACAAATTACAGAACAATTAGCCTTATAACACACCCCAGTAAAGTGATGCTCAAAATACTACTTAACAGAATAAAACACAAGTCGGAAGAAATAATTGCAGAAGAACAAGCTGGCTTCAGAGCAAACAGAAGCACCGTTGAACAAATATTTAACATCCGAACACTAATCGAAAAACATATTCAACACCAACGTGATTTATACCACACAATTCATTGACTTTACAAAGGCCTTTGATCGTGTTTGGCATGATGGTCTGTGGCACATACTAAGGAAATTTAATTTTGACACCACAATTATAGACATTATTGAAGCTCTGTACGAAAATGCAAATAATGCTGTCTTGTCACACAATACAATTGGAGAGTTCTTCAAAACAAATGTGGGAGTTCGACAGGGATGCGTAATGTCCCCAGTACTTTTTAACATATACTTAGAGCACATCATACAAGAAACATTGCATGACTACAACACGTCTATATCGATCGGAGGTCGCCCTATTTGCAACTTGCGTTTCGCTGATGATATTGATCTTATAGCTGGGTCAGAACAATCATTGCAAGAATTAACATCAAAGTTAGAAAAAGTTACCAGCAAGTACGGAATGGAAATCAATTCAGATAAGAGCAAAATTTTGGTAAACAGCAGAGACACAGAAAACCAGACTAATATCATGATGAATGGACACAAGCTTGAAGAGGTGAATACCTTCAAATACCTTGGATCCAGTATATGCAGCGATGGTAAATGCAAAGCAGAACTAAAAATAAGGCTGGAGATGGCTTTAGCGTCATTGTCAAGGCTAACTGTGATTTGGAAAAGCAACATCAGTGTTGGAGTGAAAATCAAACTGTATAGGTCGCTGGTGCTTTCTGTTGTGTTGTATGGTTGTGAGAGTTGGACACTCACTGCGGACATGGAGAGAAGATTACAGGCTTTCGAGTATAAATGCTACAGAAGAATTCTACGAATTTCCTATAGGGAACATAAGACCAATGTGTACGTAAGAAATAAAGTAGAGATGTGTGCAGGTGTCCAGGAGCCATTGCTTTCAATAGTGAAACGACGAAAACTAGCATGGTTCGGACATGTATGCAGGCACGATTCCTTGTCAAAAACAATACTGCAGGGAACTGTCGAGGGTGGAAGAAGCAGAGGAGGACTAAAATAAAGACATGGACAGACAACATCAAGGAATGGACAGGGCTAGATATTTCCACACTCATCCGCATCGCTGACGATAGAATTCGCTGGAGGACTCTGTGTGCTGAAGCATCCAATGTGGTACCCCTACGACCCTGAAGGGTTATGGGTTTATTGATTGATTGATTGATGACAGAATAGTTTACAATTGGTGATCTACTGCCACGTATGACAGAATAGTTTACAATTGGTGATCTACTGCCACGTATGACAGAATAGTTTACAATTGGTGATCTACTGCCACGTATGACAGAATAGTTTACAATTGGTGATCTACTGCCACGTATGACAGAATAGTTTACAATTGGTGATCTACTGCCACGTATGACAGAATAGTTTACAATTGGTGATCTACTGCCACGTATGACAGAAAAGTTTACAATTTAAAGTGTTTTACTAGTATGTTTAAATCCATATAATGTATTTGAATAATAATAATTTAATTGTTGTTTAAAAATAGCTCTGTTAGACGTCAACTTTACATGGATTCCCCTTGTCAACAATTGTCAAACATTTTCAGACTTCTTTCCCCCAGGACCAATTGTTTAATCTAAAGTCTGTCATGTTCGAACCATGGACAATTCGACCAGTTGTTTAATCTAAAGTCTGTCATGTTCGAACCACGGACAGTTCGACCAGTTGTTTAATCTAAAGTGTGTTATGTTTGAACCACGGACAGTTCGACCAGTTGTTTAATCTAAAGTCTGTTATGTTTGAACCACGGACAATTCGACCAGTTGTTTAATCTAAAGTCTGTTATGTTTGAACCACGGACAGTTCGACCAGTTGTTTAATCTAAAGTGTGTTATGTTTGAACCACGGACAGTTCGACCAGTTGTTTAATCTAAAGTCTGTTATGTTTGAACCACGGACAATTCGACCAGTTGTTTAATCTAAAGTCTGTTATGTTTGAACCACGGACAGTTCGACCAGTTGTTTAATCTAAAGTCTGTTATGTTTGAACCACGGACAGTTCGACCAGTTGTTTAATCTAAAGTCTGTTATGTTTGAACCACGGACAATTCGACCAGTTGTTTAATCTAAAGTCTGTTATGTTTGAACCACGGACAATTCGACCAGTTGTTTAATCTAAAGTATGTTATGTTTGAACCACGGACAATTCGACCAGTTGTTTAATCTAAAGTATGTTATGTTTGAACCACGGACAGTTCGACCAGTTGTTTAATCTAAAGTCTGTTATGTTTGAACCACGGACAATTCGACCAGTTGTTTAATCTAAAGTATGTTATGTTTGAACCACGGACAGTTCGACCAGTTGTTTAATCTAAAGTCTGTCATGTTCGAACCACGGACAGTTCGACCAGTTGTTTAATCTAAAGTATGTTATGTTTGAACCACGGACAATTCGACCAGTTGTTTAATCTAAAGTATGTTATGTTTGAACCACGGACAATTCGACCAGTTGTTTAATCTAAAGTATGTTATGTTTGAACCACGGACAGTTCGACCAGTTGTTTAATCTAAAGTCTGTCAGGTTCGAACCACGGACAATTCGACCAGTTGTTTAATCTAAAGTCTGTCAGGTTCGAACCACGGACAGTTCGACCAGTTGTTTAATCTAAAGTCTGTCATGTTCGAATCACGGACAGTTCGACCAGTTGTTTAATCTAAAGTCTGTCATGTTCGAACCACGGACAGTTCGACCAGTTGTTTAATCTAAAGTCTGTCATGTTCGAACCACGGACAGTTCGACCAGTTGTTTAATCTAAAGTCTGTTATGTTTGAACCACGGACAGTTCGACCAGTTGTTTAATCTAAAGTCTGTTATGTTTGAACCACGGACAGTTCGACCAGTTGTTTAATCTAAAGTCTGTTATGTTTGAACCACGGACAATTCGACCAGTTGTTTAATCTAAAGTCTGTTATGTTTGAACCACGGACAGTTCGACCAGTTGTTTAATCTAAAGTCTGTTATGTTTGAACCACGGACAGTTCGACCAGTTGTTTAATCTAAAGTCTGTTATGTTTGAACCACGGACAGTTCGACCAGTTGTTTAATCTAAGGTCTGTTATGTTTGAACCACGGACAATTCGACCAGTTGTTTAATCTAAAGTATGTTATGTTTGAACCACGGACAATTCGACCAGTTGTTTAATCTAAAGTATGTTATGTTTGAACCACGGACAGTTCGACCAGTTGTATTTGTGTGTTAGACCGAGACTGTCGACAGTAAAGGCCTCTGTCCATAATTAATTAGGACTTAATTCGTTGCGTGTTTGTTTATTGTCAAGATTTTCTTTGGTCACTATTTATATACTTGGAGTAGCATACTAAAAAAGTCTCGGCCGACCAACGAAATTCGCGGAAATAATTAAAATGGGCATTCTATGTTAATTTAATATTTCTATGGAAAGGTCGTATAAATGGCAGACCGGTCATGGTTGAACACGATACAACCGCCCAGCCGAGAAACAAGTTTATACATAACAAAACACAGAGGGAAATTTCAGTCACAAGGACTATCAGATTTCATCCCTGCCTTATTAATCGTCAGGTAATCTTAATGTTCGTGTAGAGAATAGATCGATTCCATTAGCGAATAGAAAAATACACGAGGACTTCACAGATAGATGCTATTGAAGATGCATCCAGTATTTGCGAGATTCTGATAGATAGTTTCTGTTTGAATAATACTGTCCCCGGATAGAGAGAATGGGCGGGGGAGAAAATATTAGAATCTCGAGAAGAAATTAGAGATCGAAGTGGGAAAGAACGAATTATAAGGCCAGAATAATATTAAAATATAAAATAGAGAACGGAATAGAAATTATTGTATTAGGAGTGACTTTGTCTATTTATTTATTTATTTTCTTATTCAAAGTTTGTGTCTATCCCAATGAATTGCAATCTCTAAAAGCAGCTCTTAAAACCTTTTGTACAATGGGGAAGTTTTCTCAGAGCTTTATTACCTACATCCACAGAAGAGCCTCAACTCTCAGATGTGCGCGAAAGCTTTGTGAGGCAGTCTCCTATTCATAAATGGTAAATACATAATTGTATAGATAAAGTGATATGCGCTTTCACGAGAGTAAAACCTCGCTTTATATGCATGTCATCTTCTAGGGCTTTACTGTTGCATGATGTTCTGATTGGTGTGAGCTAGGTGTAAATTTAAAAAAAATAATAATAGGAAACTAGCATTGAAACAAATTTGAATACGATTACTTTTGAAGATAAAAAGGAGAGAGTATGGAGTGGGGAAGTTAGAAAGAGTTGAATTCGAGATAACAAAGAAGTCAATGTTCTTCTGATATTGACATTGCACGGTCGGACCGGAGGTACAACATGTGCTGGCAAACAAGGCAAAGGGATGGATGGATCACAACAATACACAAGATGAGGCCACAAACCAAAAATCAAACGGGGTTTTCTTTCAAGTCCTCAGGAATAGTTCATCCCAAAAAGAGCAATTTATATTGGCTGATAGTACTTATCATTGGTCACTTCCTGTACACTTTGTATAGTTAACAAATGAAAATCAAAGAAACAGTAGAATCAGCCAAGATAAGTGATGTTGAGTGGGATTAAAAAGAATTATAATGGAAAATGTTTGTCTTTTAAATTTGAAAACTTCACTTTTTATTGTTAGAAGTACAAATTTGTACTTTTTTTTTGTTATACCAAAAGGGAGCGATGGTGTTGTTCCAGAAAATGATAATTATGCGTAAATTTGTAAACAAAAAACGTATGGTCAGATCATAATTTGGCACGTGAGAATATGTATATTCAAGATCATAGAAAGAAAACACTTCATAATTTATTAGATAAAATATATATGATCTAGAACTATTGCGAGAAAAAAATAATCAATGTTCTAGTGTTGAACCGAGAGTTACTCTTAGTTATTCTATAGTTACTCTTCTCGTTCGCAGTTTAACATGTTTAGCAAGTTAAATCCGAGTTTAAACTGAGGTCCCGAGTTCAATCCACGGTTGGGACAGGATTTTTTTTCTTAAATAGGTACAATCAAAATCCTTCATGTACATGTCGCGGCGTCTGTTGATGGCAAAGCGGCCTTTATTTTTATAGCCCATAGAAAAGTCATTTGTAGTCCCTGAACTCCTTCACAGTATAACATGCATCTACGAAAGTGTTTTTTTTACATAGTAATTCTGATTTTCTTGATAAATGTGGCTGCATTTGAAAACTCCTCAACAATCCCGTACAGCTAATACGAAACAAATTATTTGTTCTTGGGCTAGCTTGATAGAAGATCACTGTTCAATAGCTTTCCATTCTCTCTTTGCATTCAATCTCACACTCCTATCAGTTAGAATGACGTATTCCGGAAAATGGAAAACAATAAATTGTGAATTACACCATGGGTGAAAGTCTGCGATGATTAACAGAACAATGTACAACGAAAAAGTCACCCTCATTTTTCATGGACATTTAATATCTACAGGACATATCAATCAATCACGACGTTGGGCTCCGTAAAGTGTTTACACACCCTCGAGTGCATATGCCACCTACAAGATGTTCCACTTGCCTATACTCTTGGATTTCTTTTAGTTCTCATTCTATGCGATTCCCATCTTTGACAAATCCTGTATCACACTTCTCGCTGCGTTTCTGGGTCTTCAATGTTTTCTTTTTTTCACTGAGAGTTCCATGTCTATATTAACTTATGGCTCAGAGTATTCACATATGGGTCAGCATAGAATGCAATACGGAACGGAGGAGCAGAAGTATATATATATATATATATATATATATATATATATATATATATATATATAGTAGCCAAATAATGCTAGACATACGATCATGCCGATATTATATTATAATTATATAATAATTATGATGCAGAAATCCAGATAATCAAGGTGGTAGTAGAACAACTGGTGAACTTTAACCTTAGTACAGCCTATGGTATCGAGGAAATTTGCAAGATCAGTACTCGAAACTCTCCAATATGAGAAACTACCGTACATACAAACACTATTGATTGAACTGTGTAACCAAAAGCATAAGGTCTCCATAAAGTGGTTATCATCTCTTACTTGGAATGTCAGGGAATGAAAGAGAAGATGAATTGGTTAAAAAGAGTATCACCGATGAGTAATCACTGACCATTAGAAGGAGAAATCATGAAATAAATCAGAATGTTACAAACATCAACCAACACAAGGTGACTATAACACTATCTTCTTATGGTCCATGCCGTGTGGCGTTGGTTAACATGTCTTTCACTGTCTTCTATTTCGTGTGCTATCAATCACTTCTGAAACCAATGTTCTCCCATGCCATAATCCTAGGTTGTCAAGCATCTTCTCTCTTGGTATGCGCCTACCTCTCTTGCTCTTCAACTTGCCTGTTGTTACAATGTGTTCTGTCTTTCCTTCCTCATGATGCATCCAAAAATGTGGACTATCTCTTTCTGTTGCGGGTAAGCAGCTCTATTTTTGAATTAACTTCTTTCAAGAAATCTTCATTACGCTTTTTATCTGTCAATGGTGTTCTGAACACTCTTCTATAAAACCACATCTCTGCTGCCTCGATATAATTTTTCACTGATCTGCTGATCGTCCAAGATTCACTTCCATACTTCCCAACAGATTCTATATAACTTCTCTCTTTCTCGCCTCAACTGACAAAGATATATTACATAGTCATTGTCTTCATCGTTTGGAATGTTGACATTTACCTGGGTAATTCTACATTTGAGTATTTGAACTAGCGTGTCACAAATAGCGTATTTGAACAAGCGTGTCACAAATAGCGTATTTGAACTAGCGTGTCACAAATAGCGTATTTGAACTAGCGTGTCACAAATAGCGTATTTGAACTAGCGTGTCACAAATAGCGTATTTGAACTAGCGTGTCACAAATAGCGTATTTGAACTAGCGTGTCACAAATAGCGTATTTGAACTAGCGTGTCACAAATAGCGTATTTGAACTAGCGTGTCACAAATAGCGTATTTGAACTAGCGTGTCACAAATAGCGTATTTGAACTAGCGTGTCACAAATAGCGTATTTGAACTAGCGTGTCACAAATAGCGTATTTGAACTAGCGTGTCACAAATAGCGTATTTGAACTAGCGTGTCACAAATAGCGTATTTGAACTAGCGTGTCACAAATAGCGTATTTGAACTAGCGTGTCACAAATAGCGTATTTGAACTAGCGTGTCACAAATAGCGTATTTGAACTAGCGTGTCACAAATAGCGAATTTGAACTAGAGTGTAAACAAACTGCGCATTTGAACTAGAGTGTGAAAAAAATTGAGAATTTTAGCTAGAATGTGGAAAAATAATTGCTCCTTGAACGCAAAAGGGTGGCCACCCGTGCACTAGTAACTGAAGTCAGAAAATATCAAATCACAAATCATATAGCCAAACAACAATAAAATACGTACTTAACAGTGATCGAAGAAAATTATTAAATAAAAAAATTAATATTTATAATCGACATAGTGTTCAGAACGAAACAGACTTCTTAAGTAATCGCGAGCTGTTGGATCTAGACGTAGCAGGCTACTCAAGATTTAAGCTCAACTACAGCAAGTCTTTTCAAGTGAACAAAATAAATTTGGCGGGTAGCAACTAAAGCAACGACTTCCTTTTGAAAAATTTAAAAAAAAATTTTCATAGACTGTGCCGTATCTGAGATGGATATACGTATGTATATAAGGGGAGGGGGGTTAGTTGTTCAAAACCCCTCCGCCTTAAATCAAAACATGACTTTTAGTACTAAGAACTTAGCAAAAATGTGGGTAAACATTTCTTCCAAGTCAAAATGTGGGTAAATGCCCCTTTCCCCCATTCCCCTAGTGATTTTTCACAAACATGAAATCAAATTCTTTAATTCTTCATCAAATAGAGGAAGACCTTACACACGAAAACGTACAAATGACTTTTTAAAAATAAATGACCCCCCCCTCCCTTTTAAGAAAACGTATCTACGGCGCTGGGTGGATTCCATATCCTGAATATGGCTCACCGAATTAAAACAGTAAAAACACCACCAGATATACACAATTGTATCTATTTGTAACGAACATTGGCAAAAGTTCAGGACGTTGATAACGTATATGGTCTACAAAGGCCACGATTGCTTTCAGTATTCTTTGCTCAGTGTGAATTTCGCACCATTGTCTCAGAGAAACAGGTTAAGCTGTTTAATACAAATATGATTTCTGTATTGATTTATGGCTTTGAAACATAGCACGTAAGTATTGATTTATGGCTTTGAAACATAGCACGTAAGTATTGATTTATGGCTTTGAAACATAGCACGTAAGTATTGATTTATGGCTTTGAAACATAGCACGTAACACAGAAAAGCATAGTGAAACTGCAGATACTTGTATATATGAACAGATGTCGTATTTACTTTGCATTGGATGGCTTGAGTTGATATCAAATAATGAGTTGTGGAAGGAAATTAACTAGTTCTCTGTGTAGGTAGAGATGAAACAGTTTTAAAAAAAGAGAAGATTGACTTGAAACACCACCAGAAAGAAGCTTGACAACAGAACCATACAGGTTCTGGACTGGAGCCCACAGATAGAGAGGAATATAGGAAGACTGATAAATGTCTGGAGCAAACAGTGGATTAAGAGATCATATCACTTGCGCGTTCGCCAGCACAAAGAAGATGACAGAGCAGCACAGAACTCGTTGGAAAACAAAAGTTGCAGCCTTATGTTTGCACAGGGAACTGAAGGTAATAGATTATTTTCACCTCGTCTCGACATTTTTATATAGTGAAAATATATACTCTACTTTGCTCAGCATTTTAGAAGTCGACACGGCTCTGTGAATCTGTACTGGGCTCAGTATTTATCTCCAAGCAGTCCATTTGTAAAAATTGAAAAGTGAAAGCGAGATTAAAAACAAAGACCTCAATCTAAACCAGGCGTTGGAAAAATTTGACTCTGCCACTTTCGCTGGTACCTTAAACTGATCTAACAGTTCTATAGATAGTGGCTCCCAATCACAGAAACACTTATTGAAGCTCAAAGGGACATTAGAAATACAACATTTTTAGGCGCGCCGACCCAAAGGGTTGCCCACTTCTGGTATAAACTAAAATAAGACACGATGGTCTCGAAAGAGACAGAGCCGTAATACGATTTCACCAATGAATGCAGTCGTTATTCAAGAAATGTAGAAGCTATTCTCTTCCCTTTGGATGTTCTTTGTGGAAATTATTATATTTCCAGATACTACAGTTTCATTAATATATACTATGTTAATGATACTACAGATATCTTAGTATATTAGTGATACCACATACATCTAGGCATACCAATGATACCACATACATCTAGGCATACCAATGATACCACAGACATCTAGGCATACCAATGATTCCACAGACATATAGACATACAAATTATACCATAGAAAACTGAAAGACGTGAAGAAAAAAAACAGGCCACATACTCAAATCCATGATAACATCGGTTTTTATACCACTATATAAGAAGACCAGGGACGCCAGTCTGCTCCAGGACCCATAAGGAAAGCAGGGAATAGCAACACTCATAACCTGTCATGCATGTCCTAAAATATTACTGAGGAAGTTGGCTGTATCATTCCATAGAGGGTCACTGACTCGAAGCCATACTGAAATCGGGTGTGACAGGCCAAAATGGGCAGATATCGCAGCAAATCTGTAAACTGTGACGTGACATAACTCATCCCGTTCCCGGACTACATCCTACTAATTCAAGCAGAGTTAGAAACAGCGAAAAATATTTTTTTTTAAAGCCAAAGAAGGTTGTATAGAGCACAAAGGATGAATTTGATTAACCATATAAACAAACTACTATTGAAGATCATACATGAAGGAATAAAAATTAAGTCAAACACCAAAGTAGGATAACAGTGTTGTTTTAGTTAGAACAAAGGAACCACATACACTACAGCTAGCATGATATTATTAGTAGACAGATGTATAGGTGAAATAAAACATTAACATATACTTCATAGACTGCATCACGACAATCCAACATGACAATCTGATTGAATGACTTAAAAAGGACTTGGACGAGATGGAAAAGACATCAGACTGATGAGAGAAATCTGTATTTGGAACTAGCAGCATTAATAAATGTGTGGAGATAGCTACTCATTTATACATAGACATAAAATATGAGTAAGACACGATTATGTTTGAATCATCCAATCCTATCTAATACCTACACATGGACACATTTTAATGAAATAACAAGAATTCCTGAAATCAAAATCAATGGGAATATAAACAGTCTTCAAAATGTAGATGAGACAGTGCTCTTAGAAAAACAAAATTAACATGGCCGCCTTTGTCCGTGGTTCGAACATGACAGACTTTAGATTATACAACTGGTCGAATTGTCCGTGGTTCGAACATGACAGACTTTAGATTAAACAACTAGCCGAATTGTCCGTGGTTCGAACATGACAGACGTTAAATTAAACAACTGGTCGAAAGCTCCTTGGTTCGATCATGACAGACTTTAGATTAAACAACTGGTCGAACTGTCCGTGGTTCCAACATGACATACTTTAGATTAAATAAGTGGTCGAAAGCTCCTTGGTTCCAACATGACAGACTTTAAATTAAACAACTGGTCGAACTGTCCGTGGTTCCAACATGACATACTTTAGATTAAACAAGTGGTCGAAAGCTCCTTGGTTCCAACATGACAGACTTTAAATTAAACAACTGGTCGAACTGTCCGTGGTTCCAACATGACATACTTTAGATTAAACAAGTGGTCGAAAGCTCCTTGGTTCCAACATGACAGACTTTAAATTAAACAACTGGTCGAACTGTCCGTGGTTCCAACATGACAGACTTTAGATTAAATAAGATACGTGAGCTAATTTATGACGGAGTCACTACTCTTGGCTGATCAGACTTATCGGTTGTTTGTTATTGATTTACTAAAAAAAGAGTGATTAATGAAGAAAACGATCAATCATTAGGTCAAGAATTGTGACACGCTTATGGGTTAGCCCACATGTTTTACTCTAGTCAGTCACTGTTCGAAAGCTGATTGTCCACTACTATCGATGCGATGTGATGTATCAGTGACGCCTAAACAAGTCAACAATCCGTCTTCTTCTTCTCGCTCGCATTCTCCGTTCCTGTTTTCTTTTTAAATGCTATGTTTAACAGTTCTTCAATGCTGCCGGAGTTTTCTATGGATGTTTGTTTCTGCAAACTACAGTTCAACTCGCAACTAGTTCTGTGTATTGCAATATACATTAACCTTCTATAGCTAACTATTTCTTCATATGGATGTGAAAGCTGCAAGATAAATGCTCATTTGATCGATCTATTCTCTACACGAGAATTAAGATTACCTGATGGTTAATAAGGCAGGAATGAAATATAATAGTCCCTGTGACAAATTCTTCTAACACGGAAAGTCTGACGGGGGGGGGGGGCGGAGGGGGGAGAAGGGGTGGTGTCTATGTGTGTGTGTGCGCGCGCGTGTGTGTGTATTAACAAGACAGAGTGTAGTAACACAAAGTAATCACTGGCATAAGATCACTGGCAACTGATGTACTTTTAAACAGGAATACGATACAAGCGACGTATCTCATCGATCGTCTTCTTACTCGAAGTCTTCTGTTTATTTTGTGATACAACAACTAGTTCACAACATCAAGGCATCAGTTATGTACATCAATAAGAAATCAAATAGTTGCATCACTAGATTTACTGCTAAGAGTTAACGTCTATATTCAACGGTTTGCTATCACGAACTAATCTACTTCCTCTGGCTGTCCTTTTTACAGCTCGTCTTGGGTGTTTCACTATTGCGAAGTTGGTCAATTGTATAGTATTTTAGAGAATCCTCCAATCTCTATCTAATCTCCACGATGTTGGTATTCTCCACGCTTGCAATCCACAGGTTTCGTTCTCAGAAGAAATTGAGTTTACTTCTCTCTTGTATGCTATTCGTCTTTCGTTTTACCGTATCTCTTACATTTGTATTCACTGTCAGAAAACACTATTAACTAATCCACAGATAGAATTCCCGTATTTCGAAGTTTCCAAATTAATCCTCACACTTTGAATTCGAGACGTTTTCTCGATGTTTCAAGCCTGTCTATTTCACTTAGGCAATTGGGACCTCTTCTGTCAACTTGCCTAACTGGCCACTCCCGACTCTTGACTGCTCCGACTGCTCGAATCCGAATGCGAATCCCCTGAACTGAATATGTTTCAGCATTTATACCATTCCTAATCTAAAACGCTTGATAGCATTAAATTCCTTAAATCAATCTTCCAACAATCATTTCACAATATTTTCTCACAGACTTTCACACATGTCGATCATTTCTTCTTCAGCTCGCCGAGTAAACGGGTAGATAATTACTTCTTTCAAATATTGACTTTGAGGTAGACAAAACGTAAATGAGTAAATAATAATAATAACAGCCATTGGTCATTTCTAATGTACTTCAGTGGATCAACACCCCGATGTAACAACCCATAAGCAGGTGTGAGTTAATTTGGTAATGCCAGCAGATCAAGTAGCTCCTCGCTTTGTGGAGATTTAGAAAATATTTACCTCAATACGGTCGACCACTATCACGGACTACAAGGAGATGGCTCCTAGTATTGTAGACAGGCAATCGTCTTGCTATTTGTCTGTCATAACACCGGCATCCGAACAATAGCTACCTGCATTACTTCCGTAGGTACTACGTACCTGCAAGTTACAATGACCACACAAAACATTGTACCGCATTTGGCAACGATATATTTGTGTCGCTATTTCATTAGTGTAATGGTATTGTGTCTCTAGCCTTCTCGCGAACTTTGCAGTGAGGGTTTTCACTTCATTCTTAGCGTCCCTAGCGACCTCTGGGGGTTCTAATGTCCTTGAGGTACCCCCTCTCCCCCTCACCCAATCTCCCTGACATAATCCAAGTATCCAGGCTTTTGAATATAAGTGCTACATGCGTATATTAAAAATCAATTATGTAGACCATAAAACAAATACATTCGTTCGGAAGGAAATAAATAAATCACGGTTGTCAAGTTTATTTCCCAGGGAAAGTCAGCACCAATACCACGTCGAACTACTTCTGGCGGTGGTGAAACGACATCAACCGGGCTTCTTTTTTGGTGCATATTTAACGAGACAAGACTCACTTTCTAAAACTATATTGCAAGGAAGAGTTGAGGGTAGAAGGAGGAGCGGTAACAGAAAATTCCCAATAGGTAACAGCTAGAAATGGTCCGAGCATGATTTCTCTACACTCGCCCTAAGGGCTGAGGACAGAATTGTTTGGAAGACCTTTTTCTGCTAAGGTGGCACTCCTACTACCCTGACATAGTATGGAACGTACTATTATTATTAACATTTTATTAACATTATTATTATCGTTAGTGTATTGTGTTTCTAATGTGTGGCAACTGGGGCCTGCATTTCTAATTCATGGTGAAAAGAATATAGCAACTGTATTTCTTTCCAACAGACACCAACAGAATACACCGCCAATCACTTGAATGGATACCTACAGGCAAAAGAGCAAGGTGTAGACCAAAAGACTCAGAAGAACAATACTTAGAGAAAGTAAAACAACCTATATTCATACTATTCAAGAACTGCACAGAATAGCTTTGAACAGACAGAATTGGAGAGATATGACTTCTGCCCTATGCGCTAAACTTCAGCGCAAAAGGAAAATAAATGAATGAATGAATTTCTTTCCAGACATGTCGTAGAATGCGACAAAAATAAATATGGTGGATAGAATGTTAAATCACCTGTGAAAAAAATAATACTCAGCGCATGTCTTGTCTCAATTTCTTACTTTCTAAATGTTTTTCTTCGGTCGTAATCAATATTCGCCGGCTGTCATGCAAGTTAACATGGGAATTACGTAGGCTAAGAAAGACAAACCCTTACGGAAAATCCCCACTGCCTTGCTGGTAAGCACGGGAGTGTTTCAGGTCAAAGGAGTAAACATCTACAGAAAATCTGTAGGAGGTACCCTAAGCAGCGGCTAAGTGTCATATCTAACATTCTCTGGTATTTAAAGTGGAGTTTTTTTCTGACGGTTTTAAGCACCACGTGGCTAAATTTCTAGTACTATCGTTAAGTGATAAGAATTTTACCCAGCTCTTGGCTAAATTTCTAGTACTATCGTTAAGTGATGGGAATTTTACCCAGCTCTTGGCTAAATTTCTAGTACTATCGTTAAGTGATAAGAATTTTACCCAGCTCTTGGCTAAATTTCTAGTACTATCGTTAAGTGATGGGAATTTTACCCAGCTCTTGGCTAAATTTCTAGTACTATCGTTAAGTGATAAGAATTTTACCCAGCTCTTGGCTAAATTTCTAGTACTATCGTTAAGTGATAAGAATTTTACCCAGCTCTTGGCTAAATTTCTAGTACTATCGTTAAGTGATGGGAATTTTACCCAGCTCTTGGCTAAATTTCTAGTACTATCGTTAAGTGATAAGAATTTTACCCAGCTCTTGGCTAAATTTCTAGTACTATCGTTAAGTGATAAGAATTTTACCCAGCTCTTGGCTAAATTTCTAGTATTATAGTTAAGTGAGAGGTGTTTTACCAACCTCTTGATTAAATTCCTAGTATTATCGTTAAGAGAGATGCATTTTAACCACCTCTTGGTTAAATTCTTAGAACTAAAAGTGATGTTATGATTTCCTAAGAGAGAATTCCTTTATCTACCGGCTTGAATAGAATTCATATGCTAGACTAAAGTGTGGCGCCCCCTACCCCAAGTTTTCATACAGTATAAATAACCAAATGGTCAGAGGGTGTCCGACAAAGTGGAGGGTGCCGCAGTAACCGAATGAACATACAGTAGCATGTATGTGTTCTGTGTGATCTACATTTAATTTATCTCTATGCCGAGCTATCTTCTTTGAACAGCTCAACATAGCAGTGGTTTTTTTTAAATATCTGAACGAATTACGAGCAATAAAGCTCTTGAAACCTTTTGTTTCGCGGAAAGATATTCCAACTGCTGTATTTCCTACACAGAAGGTTCCGTATCTTAGCAGCGTGAAATTTTTCCCTTCATAATTGCATAATAAATAAAGTGCTGTGGGAATTCCATCACAGGAAAACCTCACTATGTATGCATGAAACCTGCTAGATGTTCATTGTGAACACGTTTGACCATCAACGTGAGTGATATTCTTTCAGTAAGAGAGTCCAAAACATTTTTATATGCCTCACTTGGGAGCTAGATCATGTGGCTTTGAGACAGTATGTGTGTCTCATAAACTCACTGTAATAGGTTTGCATTGAACTTAATGCAGTTCCGCAGCCGTCCTTCTCCTTCTATGTTTGTTCTAAAACTGCTGCAGATTAGCGAAATGTAGTCCAGAGAACGGAAAGTGATGTCTCATAGTTTACAGCTTGGCTGCGATATCTACGCCTTTCGGTCTAACGCAGGTTTAAGCATGGCTCATTCGACCCTCTATAGGAGGCGTTCTCTGTTTAGTCTTCTAGTCTTCTTATCTCGTAGCGAAAGTACAGATACGTAATAACCTTATATTTAGATACCCATTCATTTATTAATACAGTTTATAATTGTGCTTTGAAGTGGTGACAACTAGAAGCAGGTTACATTACTGCAGTATTTCTAGGCAAATAAGAATAGAAAGGCCGAGAAAAATCTCCCGGCAATGGATTTGCTATAAAATATTTATTAATGAAAAATTCTTAGACAATAAACCTCTGATCGGCGGTTGAGATGCACTAATCTAGTTACAAATATAGGTACTTAGATGCCTGCAGCGAGAGTTTCTAAGTAGTTTAGAAGGTATAGAAGACCCCATTTTTCTGGTGCAAAATATGGTGCAGATGTAGTGCACCATAAGTTAATTAGGTACACACCAGCGGTTCTCACCATGTGGTGCAAAAAAAAAATTTTTTTTTTTTTTTAATTTTTTAAAATTTAATGTCAACCCTGATGTATGTAATGAGTGTCTGGTGCTATGACAAATAGTATATACACCATATATACAACATGAATAAAATGGAAATAACAAATATGGTGTGAAATTTTGTTTTTTATTAACAACATCAAAACATATATTATATAGATAGCAATATATCTTTAATGACAACATCGAAACATGTATTATATAGTTAGAGGAGAAGTAGATTCATTATCGTCATGAACACATCTATGTAATCTCCAGTACTGACATACTGTTTAGAAATTATGTGTTATAATGTCTGTGTATCTGTGCATTTTCGAAATCTACTAGCTTATCCGCAATCTGTTCATATGCTAAATTAAGTAGCTCGTCCACTGAGAGAACCGTTCTCAGAGCATCATCTAGATGTCTACGTATGTAGTCATCAGCTGTGTCCGTGAGACACGAATGACCCAACTGATTCCCTAACTGATGTAAACATCCTTCACACTGATGTGGTGGCTGGTCATGAATATAATCTAATAATTTTTGTAGTATACTCTCTGACATGATGAGCTGTAGAAAACACAACGATGTAGTTAGTGTATATATACTAAACAACACTAAGTGTTAAACATAGTGAAATACTTAATAAGTGGATGAGGTATTCATGACCTGGCCAGAACGATGCATATGCAGTAATCGACGTGAGAAATAACGTATGGAAATGTGTATAAATTCATCTATAGAGATATGGTCTCTCATTAAATAATGTAGATGTGCCCGTAATCGTTATGTGAAATCGTGTGGAAAACATGTATGCATATGGTTCGGATCCAGCTGTAATAAGCACTGTTGACAGTATACATCTCCATCAGTCTCTAATATATGCCACAGTCTGTCTACGTGTTAAACATAGTGAAATAATGGGTGAGATATTCATGATCAGGCCATGGGTATAGTAAATATACTAAACAACACTAAGTGTTAAACATAGTGAAATACTTAATAAGTGGATGAGGTATTCATGACCAGCCACCACATCAGTGTGAAGGATGTTTACATCAGTTAGGGAATCAGTTGGGTCATTCGTGTCTCACGGACACAGCTGATGACTACATACGTAGACATCTAGATGATGCTCTGAGAACGGTTCTCTCAGTGGACGAGCTACTTAATTTAGCATATGAATTTTATTTCATCACCTCTCTCTATAGACATGGCATCAGTTAACGAACTCGTCTACAGACTGTGGCATATATTAGAGACTGATGGTGATGTATACTGTCAACAGTGCTTATTACAGCTGGATACGAACAATACACATACATGTTTTCCACACGATTTCAAAAAAAGATTACGGGCGAATCTACACTATTTAATGAGAGACCATATCTCTATAGATGAGTTTATACACATTTCCATACGTTATTTCTCACGGCGAATACTGCATATGCATCGTTCTGGCCAGGTCATGAATACCTCATCCCCTTATTAAGTATTTCACTATGTTTAACACTTAGTGTTGTTTAGTATATTTACTATACCCATGGCCTGATCATGAATATCTCACCCATTATTTCACTATGTTTAACACGTAGACAGACTGTGGCATATATTAGAGACTGATGGAGATGTATACTGTCAACAGTGCTTATTACAGCTGGATCCGAACCATATGCATACATGTTTTCCACACGATTTCAAAAAAGATTACGGGCGAATCTACACTATTTAATGAGAGACCATATCTCTATAGATGAATTTATACACATTTCCATACGTTATTTCTCACGTCGATTACTGCATATGCATCGTTCTGGCCAGGTCATGAATACCTCATCCACTTATTAAGTATTTCACTATGTTTAACACTTAGTGTTGTTTAGTATATTTACTATACCCATGGCCTGATCATGAATATCTCACCCATTATTTCACTATGTTTAACACGTAGACAGACTGTGGCATATATTAGAGACTGATGGAGATGTATACTGTCAACAGTGCTTATTACAGCTGGATCCGAACCATATGCATACATGTTTTCCACACGATTTCACATAACGATTACGGGCACATCTACATTATTTAATGAGAGACCATATCTCTATAGATGAATTTATACACATTTCCATACGTTATTTCTCACGTCGATTACTGCATATGCATCGTTCTGGCCAGGTCATGAATACCTCATCCACTTATTAAGTATTTCACTATGTTTAACACTTAGTGTTGTTTAGTATATATACACTAACTACATCGTTGTGTTTTCTACAGCTCATCATGTCAGAGAGTATACTACAAAAATTATTAGATTATATTCATGACCAGCCACCACATCAGTGTGAAGGATGTTTACATCAGTTAGGGAATCAGTTGGGTCATTCGTGTCTCACGGACACAGCTGATGACTACATACGTAGACATCTAGATGATGCTCTGAGAACGGTTCTCTCAGTGGACGAGCTACTTAATTTAGCATATGAACAGATTGCGGATAAGCTAGTAGATTTCGAAAATGCACAGATACACAGACATTATAACACATAATTTCTAAACAGTATGTCAGTACTGGAGATTACATAGATGTGTTCATGACGATAATGAATCTACTTCTCCTCTAACTATATAATACATGTTTCGATGTTGTCATTAAAGATATATTGCTATCTATATAATATATGTTTTGATGTTGTTAATAAAAAACAAAATTTCACACCATATTTGTTATTTCCATTTTATTCATGTTGTATATATGGTGTATATACTATTTGTCATAGCACCAGACACTCATTACATACATCAGGGTTGACATTAAATTTTAAAAAATTAAAAAAAAAAAAAATTTTTTTTTTGCACCACATGGTGAGAACCGCTGGTGTGTACCTAATTAACTTATGGTGCACTACATCTGCACCATATTTTGCACCAGAAAAATGGGGTCTTCTATACCTTCTAAACTACTTTTCTAACCATGATTTGTCATTTTGTGTTTGCTTTGTACTGATGACATTTTAGTAGAGACGCTGTTTTTGTTGTATGTAGTGTATATGCTAAAGTGAAAATTCTGCTCACGTGCATCTCTGTAGACTGCCAGTATATTTTTAGTTGAATAACAGATTTTCTATTTCCAGATAATTATATTTTCACCTATATTATTGCGTTTCTTTTAGTGAACAGCTTTCACGTGCGCTGTATTCTTAACCCCATTACAACTTCAGAGTGTGTGTCGACATTCGACAATTTTTGTGTGTGCATGTTTCTGGCCAAACTTAAAGGGAAAAAGATGAGTAATTTGCCTCATGTATGCTACAAGAGATTGCCTTAAGTTCGTACATATTACAACGAGGGTGGCTTATCTTATGTAGGTACATATTGCAATTTGTATATACTATCTGTTCGCACATACGAGTATTATAGTGCGTGTCTCGTATAATCGAATATAGTGTAACACTTATATATTATCTCATGTTCGTACATAATGTAATACGCGTATCTTATTATGGTACATATTGTAATACTAGTATCTTATGTTCGTACATATTGTATTTCCGTACATTTTGCAACATGTGTTGTTATGTCCGTACATATTGCAACACGTGTATGTTATGTCCGTACATATTGCAACACGTGTATATTATGTCCGTACATATTGCAGTGCGTGTATTTTATTTTGATGCATATAACAACATGTATATGTTTCCTAAGTCCGCACATAATTGCAACACGTATCTCTTATTTTATGAATGCACATATTGCAACTCGTGTATATTGAAATTCAATGAAATGTATGCTATCTTATATTCTTAAATATTACACCTTCCGTAACACACGCACACACACACACACACACACACACACATACACACATATATATATATATACATATACGCGAGTGCGCACGCACCGATGCACGCACGCTCGCACATACATACAAATATATATATATATATATATATATATATATATATATATATATATATATATATATATATATATATATATATATATATATATATATATATATATATATATATATATATATATATATATATGGATCGTTTGAGTTTGTCTCCTCGAAACCCTCCATTTTCTACCAGCGACTTAAGTTCTCACTGTTGGATAGCTAATCATGTCGCAGTGTTGTATCGGGAAAACCTCACTTGGCTATGCTGTGATCTCTAATTAATACATACATTAATGAGTCCACCTATTCCAGATGAAGAATCCCGAAACACCGAACTACACTTCCATTTGTGACGAGTGAGAATAAATACAGCTGTCGTCTCGCGCCATTTTTACCATGCTACACATATACAGCGAAGGAAGACCTAGAGGTCGACCACGAAAACGATGGACCACTGAAATAAAAGAGGCGACACATTCCACAATATACTCATCACACAAGAAGGCCGTTTCCAGAAAACTCTTCTACCCCTGCCGCTGAAAATCAACAAAGGGCTTTAGCGAATAGATAGATATATGGACCAGAGTAAAGAAAACATAGATACATTTAAAATAAGCACATTCCGTTCTGCAGACCACATCGTGCTAACCAACATGAGATTGAGAACGAAGGACAAAGAATACAACACAGAAAAATAACGTGGATTATCAGTGACTTGCGGTGACTTTTTTTCAAGGGGGTTAGTGTAATCTTAAAATGATCTATGGAATTAAAAACTGAATATTCAAATAATTGGGTAACAGTATTACACGATCTGCAATCTTGAATATTTTTCATGACCCTGGAAAAACTACAATATACTTCGTCAGCGGTTGAAAGAGAGGTCCCACAATAAGAGAGGCTTCTATCTATCTATCTAAGCGCTGTGTCCCTTGTTTGCCTTGCGGCGTCAGGGGTGGAAGAGTTCTCTGGAGATGGCCTTCTTGTGCGCTGTTTGTAAGATTGTTCCTGTGCCTTATTTGATTTCTGTGATCCATGTCTTACATGGTCTGCCTCTGGCTTAAGAGAGGCTTAACGGATGCTAATAAACAGAAATACCACTTCTTCCAGGAATCCAACCACAAGCCACGCCGAAACAAATTTCTTTTAGACTTGTGACCATTCGATCATACTTTGTTCACTTATTTTTTATTCATTCATTCATTTTCCTTTTGCGCTGAAGTTAGCGCATAGGGCAGCAGTCAGATTTCTCAAATTCTGTCTGTTCAACGCTATTCTGTGCAGTTCTTGAATAGTATGAATATTGGTTGTTTTACTTTCTTTAAGTATTGTAATACACAGTTTGTCACAAAATAATTCGTTTGAATGAAAAACAATATTTTTTATTAGATTAGGTTAAAATGTATCGTTTATGGTGGGACACGGTGCTTTCAACTGCGGACTAATCTAATGTGGTTATAGCAATAAAATAGTGGAACTCGGTCTTCTGGTAAGTCAGTCAGTTACTACAACCTTCGGAAATAAAGACATTGGAATACAAAGTTATGTCCATTCAATCTGTAAATTTTTTATTATTTATATTGTATTCCAATTAACCTGTGTAAAGAAATAGAATGATGCTTTTCGAAATGGCGTGCTCTCTAATCTGGATGAGTTACAGAAAGTCCACCACGTTATAGCAGAAACAGTTGTTTTTTAAATATCTTGTACATTTCATATTTTCACTTTTAAAAAAACAACTGTCAAATTAATTTAACAAGTAAACGCTTTACTTTTTTATAAGATCTATTTATTGACGAGAACAATAACATAATATAACACGTTTACATATAAGAATAAAATTTAAATTATATTTACTAAAACTGACGCGCTAATGCCAGCATTGACTACTATATTAACGGACTCGGCTTATTCAAGTGGGTCGTAAGATAAGGCCGATAAATCTCAATTCTTTCGATGTCAGTGTGACGTCATTGGTAATCACAATGAAAGGATATTATTAGACGAATCGACAGACTGAATAATAGTACCTTTGTAAGTTTAATATTGTTGTTTTCTTTTTCCCCTTCGATATTAAACTCGAAATAGCTGAACTAAAATACTGGTATTGATGGGGACTGGCCGAGTCCTACTAGCTCAATGATAGCACATCACTGCTACTTATTCAATATGTAATTGACTTAATTTGAAAACTATTTACAGGAGGCCATGGTGAATGGATTATCAGAACCGCTACATCCACTATTATTTGATGGTTAAAAGCTCTGATATAACCTAATTGAACTAACGTTCGCGGTTGACATGAGCGCACTACACCAATAAGAGGTTTCTTTTTTTATAAAATGTTAACATTTAATTGAAACGACTATTAGAATCTGCACGTCATTCCACTATATATCACCGATGGAGGCGTCCAATCGTGTCCGTTTTCCCTCCCGGTTGGGGGAAATCATAACAAATGCATATCACGCTAGCACTCTGATAATCTGGTTCTGTGTGGTGAACGCTGCAATTGAAAAGCTGTAAATGTCAAGAGAATAAACAGGAACATTTATGAATATAGGAGTAGAGAGGTATAGATGCCAGGCAGTGGGGTCAAAACAAGACGAACAAAACTAGTAGATTGTATCGGCACTCAGATGTGACAGACCTAGGAGACTAGCGTTCAGCGTGCAACGGAATCTGCCATGGAAATTAAGGGAAACAAACCCGAGACGGATTACAGCCCCTGATGGAAATACCATCAGTTCATCTTTGAATCTCCGGGGAAAGGTTTTCTGTTGAGAAGAAAAAAAAAACGGAGAGAAAAAAAAGCTTACTTCAAAAACTCACTTTCGTCGGAATTTGACGTCTGGAAAATTGCTCTCTCTGCAATAAATAAATAAATAATAAAAATCAGGAGTTGGCGAATTAGAATCACATGACTTGTTGAACTTAGCCATGATTGAGATTTGTGTTACCAGAGTCTCTTCACAATCCTCCCCTACCCCCCCCCCCTTTCCCAATCATAAAATACTTTTTGCTTCTCCTGAATACACGAAGAGGCTCAAAATAGAGTTTTGAATTTATGCACTACTTTGAATATGATTGAAAATGTGGTCATCCTTGTGTCTGTGTTCAAGACAGAATCGATATATCTTGGAATATGATGAGCATCTGAGTATTTTTCATGGTCATTTCAGACTTTGTGACCACCTCTAATGATTAATTATCTAATTCATGCATTTTTTCCCCACGGGGACTGATGTATGGCACAACATGAGAATAGTGAAAAATGAAAACTTAGAAATGCCTTAGAATAGTTACTCTTAAAATGGGTCGTATGCTCGAACCTGGGCAACAAATTATTAAACAGGCTTATAGTATTAGCATTGAATTCGGGTGTGCCCAAATGATATCCGCGTTCCACAACGTGTTCTCAAGAGTATAGCTTATAGCACATAGAACTATCTATCTGTAAGCTCAAAACCTGTCAGCGTCGTATAGGTATCACATTAGATGCATCAACACGCAGAGTTATATAAAAATTTAGATTCTGCTAACAAGGTATTTGAGAACAAAAGCGAAAAATGTTAATAAAACCAAGAATAGTATGAAGATAAATGAGATAAAATCCACGAAAGTCGAAATACTGAATTACATTATAATGCAAACAGTATTAATAGAAAGAGAAAATATTGACACAAATATGACGTGTCTACGAAGAATAGTCGGAATGTCAGTAAGAGATAGAATTAGAAACGATAACATCAGACAAATAACCTAAACAATACCAGTATTGAAACACATCAAGAGACAATAGATCAAGTAGTTTTCACACACTTCCAGACTACAAACAGATAGCATGCCACAGATGGCCATGACACATAGATATCACGACTATAAAACCAAATGGATACCATGTAAAAGATGGATCACAGAAATAAAAGAGGCCACAGGAAGTAGCTTGCAGGGAATTCACAAGAAAGCCATCTCCAGAGAATTATTCCACCCCTGACACCACAAAGCAAATAAGGGCCATATCAAATAGATAAGGAGACAGGATGATGCTTTTCCTTAGCACCATTTGCCTTTGGATCAGCCGCGTGCGTGCATTAGTAATCGTATATTTCTGTATGTTGTTTGCAATCGCTTCCAGTGGACGGGAGCTCTTAGGTGGAAAAGAGCATCGGTGGAAAGCAGTGATTAGTGCAAGTCGTGATACAACCGAGACAGCAATATAAAGATGCCAGACATGGCAGCGATAAATGTGAACTTGCAGCACAACATAGTCACGCTCTCTAGTTCAAACCACACAAATGATTGAGCTGGTTAATTGAGAATGTATGAAAATCAAACAAACAAGCAATACGATCATGCAGAAATCAAACAAACAAACAAACAATACGAGCATGCTAAAATGAAACAAACAAATACGATTGTGCTGAAATCAGCTCTATAATGAAACCATGACAAAAATTTCATTTTTTCCCACCACATTTTGAGACAGGCACAAATTCCAGTGTTTTGTGCAATGAATACGTAAGGTCCCTAGATACTCTTTTGTTAAAGATTGGAAGGCAGGCATTTATAAAGAAAAAAACAAAAATCCATTTCGTTTCGGTTGTTCTTTATTAGAAGACTACTACAATTTCCAGTAGTAATACACGCAATGGATAGTTATTGAGGGAGGAAAGACTGGGAGTGTGTGTGTAGGTGGGGGGGGGGGGGTGATGGAGAGGGTAGATTCCTAAAGAAACTGTAAAAAAAGTATAACACTTGGTTTTGATGGATCTGTTTTTTGGGAAGCTCACTATATTTTCAGTAAATCTATTATAAGGAAAGGGGTGGAGTGGGGGGGGGGGGGTACATACGTGTAACATTTTTTAAAAGTTGAGTTGTGCTAATTATTATGTTCTATTTTCGTAAAGGAAGATATGAACCCTTCAAACTCCCTCCCCCTCCCCCTCCCCTCCCTCCCCCATTGTCATCAAATCTATGCACTAACTCAATTTCCTCTCCTAGCGACGAATCTAGTCCTGCACGAGCTCCAGGTCGAAGGTGCTAAAAGCAACGAAAATGATTATAGTTTGTATAAGGGGGACGGTGTGGAGCCTAGAGCTTGTTCAATATTCAGAAATTCCAGATTAGACTGCCTGTTCCCCCCCCCCCCCCCGCGCCTTGTGCTTCTCACAAATGCCATGCAGTATTGTTAGTCGACATTATTCGAATTTCAATCCTCGTGTAGTCTTTTATTTTTCAAATATTTTATTTTCACGAGGAATTTTGATAGATGCAACTTGCGAGTTTCGTTACCTGGTACCGAAAGGTTGTTGCGACATACGTGACACGTTATGAATGTCATATCCTGGTCTATGGCATAGAGAGGTACAGAGCGGGCCTTAGAGAGCAAACACACCAGATTTACCTTCTTCTTCTTCTGCTTTCAGACATCTTTTAGTCTCGCTAGATCTTCTGGCCAGTCCCAGAATGAAGATCCCAGTCTTCTACAGGTCAAAGCGGCTGCCTGAAAGTGTTTCCCTCAGTTTGCTTCACACTTCTTTGTATTCTAGACAGTTTTGGAGTTTGTATTCAGGGGTTTGTTGGCCGGTTTAACATGGGCATTCATTTATGTGGACCACCCTGATCCGGTACAGGTGACTCTGTAGCTAGAAGGGGCCAGTTCTAACTCGTAAGATGATTGTCTGTTGTTACATATGAAGTCGGTGTATGGGGTCTGGTTTCGAGTCAATATCCATATCTTTCTTCCATTGTGATGTATAAAGTTGCGGATTAATGTTTTGGCCGCACACATATAGCAGATGATAGTTGAATTGTTCCGTTTTACCTCCTGCTTTTGCCAGGGCATCATCTTTCTCATTTCCAGTGATGCCACAATGGGCGGGTAGCCATTGAAGAGTGATGTTTGAGATTAAAAAAATAAAAATTAGCCAGTTCTAGTTTAATTTTGTGTATTGTGTTTTCTTTTTTGTTACGTTGTAATGTTTCCAATAAGGATACGCAGTCCATGAATAATGCCAGTGCATTACTTACCTGTAAGCTAGGCAAGCTATAGCTTATGGCCCTCACGTTCTTGGGGGCCCCATCTATACTATAAAGGGTCCCATATCTCAAATAACGTAGGGCCTTATCATATTGCTACATTGGATGGTGTTGGATGATCTGTGGTAACAGTGCCTGCAGGAGTGCTTTGAAATTTGAGCATGTTTTTCCGGTTAAGAATGCTTTACTGAGGTTCATTCATTTATGATATCTTATACGGCGCCGCCTCCTCCATTATAGCTCCCTCTGCTGGTTCATGTATGTACACGTGTGTCCATATTTTAGGATCCTATTTGTGTGCAATCATTTCCTGTTGCAGAGACTTTAGCTAGGTGGGTTCACGTGTTCTCTATTGAAGATCCCAGGAATTTCTTTAATGATGGAGATATTTTTTGGACTGTAAATTGGCTCATCGAAGCAAGAACGCATTTATTCTTTTGGGGATCATTGGGGAGGATATTTTCCTGTTGGTTATGCAGTTGTTTTGATATGTGCAAAACAGTTCTCTTCAATCTGTTTTTTGTTGTGTAACTGTTGCATTTGAGGTTCATTGGATTGTTTGGCATGCCAAACATCTTCTGTTTGTGTAAGATTTTTGTGCGCCTGTTTTCGAGTGGCAGGATGTTTATATGTTTTTGCATTGATTAAATTGGGGTGGTCTTCATGCCCCCTGTGATTAGTCTGCGGCCCTCATTTTGAACTTTCTGTAGGCGTTCTGTGTTTGTTTTGCATGCTGTGGCCCATGCTGTCATCCCATATTCTATCAGAGGTCTAACTGTTCCTGTGTATACGCTTTTAAGTATATTGCTATTAGCCCGCCTCCCCAACTTGTGCTAGCTAGATT
Organism: Meghimatium bilineatum; assembly: GCA_034231615.1. Classification (NCBI taxonomy): domain Eukaryota; kingdom Metazoa; phylum Mollusca; class Gastropoda; order Stylommatophora; family Philomycidae; genus Meghimatium; species Meghimatium bilineatum. The sequence goes on along the minus strand of CM067305.1, from coordinate 36,256,923 downwards.
CTTCATGAGGGGGAGCTTCGGGTTGCTTTCTGTTCTACATCAGTCAGATGTTGTTTCCAGGAAAGTCGCTTGTGCAATTAACTCCGAGGTAAATAGGATTTTCTTCTAAGGGAATTCCTTTCCATATATTTTTAGGTTGACATTTTCTTGTTGATTTGACAAGGTAAACCATGTTGCCATTGTCTTAGCGAAGTTGATCTGTGCTCCCCAGTCAATTGCCCATATGCTGGTGGTGTTTAGTGCTGTCTACATTCTACTTGTGGCCGTGTTGATATGATCTGCAGCACTCCACATCGCAAGATCATTAGCAGGGAGCGCTTTGGAGACGTGTTTGTTAGCTTGTCTATGATGTCATTAATCTAGACGAAGAATAGAGTTGGGGATATGACTCCTCCCTGCCGAACACCTTGTTGGAGACTGACTTGGTGGGTAAGCGTTCTATCTAGCATTACTCTTGCAGTGCGGTACCGCAGGAAGTCTTGCATCCACATGTACAATCTCTCTTCATCTTTATTTATAAGTAGCTTTAGGAATAGTCCTTCATTCCATACTATATCACATGCTTTATTTCGGTACACACAGACTGCAAGTATTTTTTTCTTTTCCTGAAAGACATTTTCTATTTCTTGAGCCACCTATACAAGTTGGTTTTCTGTACTGTAATTGTTCACGTATTCTGACTGAGTTATCCAGCAGATGCTTTTCCACCCCTCCCCACCCCAACCCTCGATGCTGCATTAGTCTTGTCGCTACCATTCTTTCCATAACCTTCCATAAACAGCTTAGTAGGGCCGACAGGTCGGTATATGAATTTGCTTGTTTTCTCTTTTTGCTTCTTCCTATTTGGGATGATAATTCCTGGTTTTGTTTCTTCCTCGCCATTTATCCAGAATTTTCCCTTTACTCCAAGACTAGTTGCAGACGAGGAGGAGTTTATGATCATTTCTTGTGAGGTTCCGTCTTTACCTAGAGCTTTTCTGCTTTAGAGTTTTTGTTGATGGCTACATTTAATTCTCTCATGGTGAAGGATGAATTCATGCAGGATTCATGGTTATCGATTTCTAGCTAGGCATTTATTTCTGTCCTGACTTCTTTCATGCGCTCGTGGGGAAGTGTTACAATATTTTATTTCTTATAGAAGTCTGCTAAAATGTTTGTGCCATGTTTCCCATACGGAGTTTCTTGTGTTCCATGATGACCGTCTTGCTGTATGCGTTTCCTGCCTCTTAATTTAATGCTTTTCTTAGCTTCCATAGGTTGCTTGTGTCTACTCCATGTTGACACTACTTGTTTTTTATGCCAATTTCTTTAGATCTAGATTTTCTTATGCTCATTAAACCTGTTGTTGATATTGTTATGTTTCTGAATATTTTCGGATGTGGGGTTTTTATCCATGCTATTTTCGTGCTTTTGTTAGTTCGTCGTGAAGCTGTTTCAAGGCAGCACTCCAATTTGGTTAGTAGTCTTTTCTTTTGCCCCGTGGAATGGCCTTTTTGACAGCTTGGATGATAGCCTTATTTATTATAGAAATGTCTTTATTTATGTTGCTGGAGTCTTTATGCTGAAAGAGCTGATCGGTGTGCACTCTAAAAAGTGTCCAATTTGCTTTTCTATAGTTCCAGCTGGGAGCCATATTTTTAGCCTTTATGTTTTCTGTCTTTGAGATGTGCAGTATGACTAGAACATGGTCACTGCCTTCATGTTGGTTATTTAATATTCTCGAGGTTAGACGATAAATGGCATCTGTTGCCATAGCTAAAACTGGTGTTCTTTTTGTTTTCCATGTTCCTGAATAATACATTGGCTAATAATGTGCTTTGGTTATGAGTGTAATGTTATTTTCTATCAGCCTCTCTCCTCCCTTTTCTGGTCGGTCGATTCATAACACGAGCTTTGTGAGTGACTGTTAAAGTCTCCAACGATGAGATGTCTTGAATTTTCTATTATCACTTTGTGTAATTCTAGTTTGGTGGCTGGAGGACTGTAGCAGTTAGTAATTGTCATGTCTCTGCTGGGCAACAGTAGTTTTACTGTGACCTGTTCTAGGTCGGCCTACCCATATCTGCTGGTCTCTACTGTTGATATTTATGTTTTCACAAGTGTTAATACTCCTCCCTTGATTCTTTTTCTCCTATCTTGGCGGAAGGATTCGTATCCCCGAATGAAGAGTCTGTGCGTACTGTTGTATGGTGAGTTTCTTGTATGCACAGTACGTCAATATTGTCTTTTCTGAGGAACTTGGAGTTCTAATTTCTTGTTCCTCACTCCTTCTGTATCACAGTGGGCCACTTTGAGGCCATTTGATTAGTCAGTAGTCATACTCTGCCTTCCCCTGACTGCAAAGTTAGCAGAGACACCGGTTGCTCTGGTGGGTCCTTCCGAGGCTAAGTTGAGAGGTCCGGCTCCGTTCCTCCCCGGTTGTTCCTGATAAGAGCGACGCCACAGTGATAGATTAAATTGTCACAATACCATATTTCTTAAGGTGCGTGGTGAAGATCTCCGCTGAATGCAGGTGTGTCGGGCTATTGACGCAAATAAAACGGCTGCACAATGCATTTCCATTGTCTGGACTACATCCTGCTGTAAATCTAGTAGTGCCATTGTCGTGCATGCTACAAGAGAGATCGAGCGGAAATTTGAGAATGAGCGCTGCAGAAGAATAGGATCCCACATATGATTGAGACAGGGGCATGAAAGGTGAGCAAAGAGTAGCGATATTGTTTTCTGCCATGAATGCCATTTGAGACGAGCAAGGAGGTTTTTGGGCTAGTTGGTTGTCACATTCCATATAGGGTAAACACACTCGGAAGCATACTTAAGTCGTAAGTCTCAGGACAAAAGGCGCAGAAATCGCAGCCTAGCTATTACAGATATGGACATGTTTCAAGTGAACGAAAGAAAAAGAAGCCTGGCTATAAACCATCACGCAACGCATACGGTTCTTGGGATTACACTGACAATCTGCAAGAGTATGCAAACTAACACAGAATAAGACAGAAGAATATGGTGTGCTCCCAATTGTTTGCTCTGAATGTCATAAAACGTGATTGTACATCATTGGCGGTATTATGATACCTTCACATTTACTAAACCTTCTAATTGATATCTTCATACCTATTAAACCTTCTAATAGATACCCTCATACCTATTAAACCTTCTAATAGGTAGCCTCATACCTAGCAAATCTTCCGATTCAAAGCAAGCATTCATTTATAAAATGTTGAGCATAATGCACAGAAATATGTATACGTTTTACCAATATTTATAAATAAACTTATTATCAATGAGATACAGCGACAGGCGACATTTCGATTCTAAGGCCTTCATCAAGACGAAAGACAACAGACAGACAACCAGTCTTTTCGTGTCCTATTGCACACGCACGAATTGACCTTTTATTTTCTACCCCACCAGAATGGATAATTTGATATTTGCCTTGTGTTACCCCAGTCACCCATTTTCCATTTCCGGTTGTTACCCGACACTGGATCTTTTATCCTAGTGGCCACCGGAATAGTGGAAAAACCTCTTTTTTTATCATTTCAGTCTCTGTCTATTATCCACTTCGGTTGACCGCACATCCATCGCGTGATTTCTGTTACATGACACCTTCTGGCTTTGTTAACGGTTATTCTATTTCATTTCCACTTCTGTTATGCTGGTTACGGATCCGGGCACCAAATTTCACACTAACCTAAGTAATTTACATATATCTATCTATTATTGTCTCATTCGTTGTCATCTCCTTCTTTATCACTCTCTTACGCACTACATCCGCTCTTCACGTTATGCATTTCTTCTCATGTAACTTTTCCCTTGATTTTTTTTTCTTGCCACACTTTATTCTCTTCCTGGTACCATCACCACACTACAAGTGCGTTTTTATTTAAAGTATGCTGTCTGCCTGTTGTCTTTCGTCCTGGTGAATGATTTTTAGTCGAAGCGTCGTCTGTCGCTGTATGTCGTGCCTTTCGTTTATAAAAATATTGGTAACAATTATTCACCTTGCCATTTATTTTGTGATTTGTTATTTATTACTCCAGCACTCGCATTTCCAGTATCCGGTTGTTTGACGACACTGTTTTTTTTTTAAAATTAAAATTATTTACTTGAATCGTACTGACGAGATGCAGTCGTATGGACTTTGAGGTTAGAAGATATTCAGTCGTATGTAATGTGAGGTTAGAATTAATGCAGTCATATGGACTGTGAGGTTAGAATTGATGCAGTCATATGGATTGTGAGGTTAGATGAGATGCACATATGAACCGTGTGGTTAGAATTGCTGCAGTCATATGTGCTGTGAGGTTAAAATAGATGCAGTCATATGAACCGTGAGGTTAGAATTACTGCAGTCATATGTGCTGTGAAGTTAAAATAGATGCAGTCATATGAACCGTGAGGTTAGAATTGCTGCAGTCATATGGACTGTGAGGTTAGAATTGATGCAGTCATATGTGCTGTGAGGTTAAAATAGATGCAGTCATATGAACCGTGAGGTTAGAATTGCTGCAGTCATATGAACCGTGAGGTTAGAAATGGCCAACATTAATACAACTAAATAGTTGCAGGATTTCATGTGGTTAGATTCTTACATACTTCTTCTTCTCCAGCGCTTATTCTCAAACTCCCGCTGGATCTCTCTTGTAGCAGGACAATGACCCTATTAGATTTCAAGCAGGATGTAGTCGATAGAATGGAAATGAGCTGTGTTGCCGTTTTCTTTGTGCAAATGGTCCGAAACATCCGTCTTCGGCGGAGGATGCCTACAAAGAAACTGTTGAAAATTACTTTATACACACACACGCCGACCCACCCCACATCCACTTCCTGATTAGGAGGCTTTTTAATGCATTGCCTACCACTGAAATTTGATGTCTTCTGGGCATAATAGAAAGTTCTGGAGAAATCTCCCACAGGTCCCAAAATTAACTTAGGAAGCAAGGGTTTTTTGCTCGTAACTCCTGAAGATGGAAACTATCAGACACACACACACATCTGATTACATAAATACATCACGGCTTAATATTAATGTCGTTTTTTTTAAATTACGATACACGTCCAGTGAAACATGCAACTTACTTTTTGATCCACATTCATTGTGTTTTGTTAAGACTAACACTTGAATGGTTCGTAGATTGGTCACTGATAGCTCGCAGACAGGCACCAGTCCACGGACCACCACTATGAAAACGCTGCGCTAGATTATATAGTGTGAATCTACATGAGTTTGTAGCTGACAATAGCATTCCAAGAACAGCTGACTTATGTTGAGCTGCTAAATGGACAAGTGTGGGGGACAGAGGAAATGATGCATATTATATTTGCAGAAAACAAGCCACCGCGTAGAGCTATATCTCTGTACTAGACCATCGGAAATGTTGGTTAATTGGAAAACAGCTTTCTAAAATGACTAATTTGACTTTTTCTGTGACTTTCATTTGTCACTATGTTCACACTTTGTGTAGAACAGCCACTGAAACTCAATGGAAAAGTCGAAATGGTCGTTTTAGAAGGTTGTTATCTAATTGCGCGACAGGCCTTAATTTATGTCAACGGTTACGGCTAGACTAAATTGAAACAGAATGGAATGTGTGACAGTGTGATTGTACCGAGTTGACATTTGACAAGCAATTTTGCGTCCATATGACGTATGGCATACAATTCTGCTAGTGTGAATACCTTTCAATTGGCAACAAATATAATAACATAACACTTGAAGCTGCGTTGAAACAAATCACGTGATATGAGGTTTTCTTCCCGTGAAGATGTACGGTATTAATGTTATCGAATCACTCATCGATTATACAGTCCTGTTTATTCGTCATCGTCACCCTTCAAAAGTGACGCTACTTGACTTTTCTCCGTGATTTTCATTGGTAATTTTATATTTTGTATCAACAGCTTTGTGTTAAAAACTACGCGAAACGTTACATTGCGCCAGTTTTGGAGATGAGTTCATAGGACTGTAGGCCTATAACTGACGAGGTACTAGAATTTTATCTGAGAAATTGGACCTTATTGACACAACACTCAAACTGATCATTGACACAACACTCAAGCCGGTCCTTAAGAATTCCACAAGCATGAAATCATCAGTGGAGTGTTTGTTTTAATCAATTCCTTTTCCAGAATAGTCATGTGGGGGTGATCTCAAACAGCGTCACTTATATTGCCTAATGCAACTGATGATTGGTCACTTTGTGTCGCCAACCAGTAAGGATCATGGAAAAAGTAGGATAAGCCAAGACAAGTGACGATGCTGGGAACCACCTAGCAGGACCATCCTGGAGAAGGACGTGGTTTAAACCTTGCGCATGCTCCTTAGGCAATTGAATTCTCGGGGAACCTTTTCAAACCTGGTACGCAATAGTGTTCAACAAATATTGGAAAATATGAATATGTTGTCACGGTGCCTATAAAAGGAGTGCGAGTATAGGAAGTTCTGCAGACATTAGAGGAGATATTGGAAATCAATGACTGTAATGACAGACTGTAGACTGTAATGTCTGTAATTCAGGGCTGCCAGATGGTTAAAAATTGATTGCAATTCGGGTAAACTATTACCAAAAATGGTCAAACTCTTGATGTTTAATACATTTACAAATTTAAAAAAAATTTCATGGCCAGTGTCATTTAAAACTGACAAATTAGTAAAATCTGGCCACTACACTTTCTTTCGTTCGCCTGGTCCGTGAAGATTTGTCCCTACTATAAACTTTTTGTACTGGAATTTTATGTGAGAATTTTGAAGGAAGGCGACTGTTTTATAACTCGTACAGAGAACTGTAGAGTTTTTCTTCCACTGTTGTTTATCTTGACCAGTGTGTTTGTCTCAGAATTTCATATTTCAGGCATTCCTGAAGGATATGTTTTGCTGTCTGAGTTGTCTGTCCACTTTTACACGTGGCGATGTTGCCAATTTTGAACGTTGTATACATGTGGTGTAGGTTGTGTTCTGTGTCTCATATGATTGTAATGATAATCTGTGTCGGTCGCTTAACAAAAATAACGAGGCAATATGTGCCCGTCGCAACAAAAATAACTAGGTAATCTGTGTCAGTCTCGTAACAAGGTAATGTGTTTTATATATTACGAGGTAATATGTTTTAGTCTATTCGCCAAAAATAATGAGGTAATCTGTGTTCGTAGAGTCAGTCACCCCCAAAACAATATGGCAGTATACGGTAGTGTATATATGTGTGGGCAGTGTCGTTATTGTAGCGTAGCTATTCTACAACATCAAGGTGATACATAAAAGCTGAATAACTCACTGCAATTTCAGCGTGTTCACATATATCTGGTAACTTTATTATATTGGTTCAAAGTGTCCAGAAGGTGCAACATCAAATTACAACATCAATTTGATAAATAGAGTATCCAATATTCTGCAATCAATTATATGTATGTAACTGTAAACTATTATACGATAGTATAATCCAACTCTTAAAAACAACTCAGTGTTTCCAGACTCTCAAGTCTGAAACTATTCTCTAACTCCGAACCACTGGACTAGTTTGAGACTATCTTTCCTGGATACGTCTGTCCAGCTCGAATCCCAAGCTCTAACTGATCCAAAACCAAACTAACTCCTTCCCACTAAAACCTCTCCTTATTTTCCCACAGTTCTCACTCTTTCAACATTTTTTGAGTCCCAAAATTCGGATGTGTCAGGCCGAAAGGCGCAGATATCGCAGCAAAGCTGTAAACCATGAAGCAACGCATTCCGTTCTCTGGACTACATCCTGCTAATCTGCAGGAGTTTGAGAACGAACGAAGAAGAAGAAGCAGTAGAAAATGTCTGGAGAAGACTCCCACTAAGATGGGTTGGCCATTTGTGATGCCAGTTCATATGGCTGCATGGCTTTAATAAAGCCAGCATCGATGTTAAACATGCTGATGATATACACAGTTCATATGGCTGCATGGCTTCAATTGACGTCTATTACTGTTTTCGGTAAACATAGGCCCCACTCTGCTCCTGAAACCATGAGATCTAATCATGCCACGTTGATGCTTAATGCCCTCAATTGTTTTATCGTGGAGGTAGCTAATGTGGTGCCCTCGTCTTCTAGACCAGGGATTCTCACGGCGTAGATCGTGTGTGATGCCACTGCGATGCTACTGATAATTGATAAAGAATGGAGCAGGGACATGCATTTTGAAACTGGGCGGGAGATCTACAGACAGGTCCGATGTGATCTAAGGGGAGGTAAGTATTTAAGGCAATTCATGTAGATAAATCTTTAATTAAATAAACATTGGTAATATATACATAAAGTCAATGCTTTTATATAAGCATCAGGTGGCCTACGAAAGAAAATTTATCTCAAAACGGGTTACATACCAGGAAAGGTTGAGAATCACTGCTTTAGACTTGTTAAATAGCTGCCGTTACGCCCATCCCTCCTCCCAATCCAACTTCAAACCACAAATTATAGCGATGTTAAGTTCGACCTTCTGTTCTCTTATTACTTGAACTTACCCGCATGTTCATGGTAATAACTGCATGTAGGACCCTGGAGATGACAAGCTGATATAGATATCGTTTACTCCGACATCGGTCGCGTTTGATCTATCGAATAAGGGATTAAGTGTCTGATACGATAAATACCTTATTTGTAGTCTCAGTTTCTTGTAGGGAAACATTAGACAACGCTTGTAGCGATTTTTTCCCCCTTCCAGCCTAATACAAAAAGTATGATGTATGCTCAGTTAAGCTTTAGGTTGACTGTACTATTAGTGAACCTGAATATATACCCCCCACGACATGTCCATTTATGAACACATTAGGGGGAGTTATAAGAGTAGCTGTGTAATGGGACAAACACGGGAAGTTAGGTATGTTTGCTACGTACATGTGTATTCTAAGTGCCGATCTACGGCTGCGGAACATGGACAATAAATAAAAGTACAGCAAAGAGAATATAGGTTTTCGAAATTAAGTGCTATAGAAGAGTTTTGAGAGAACCACGGATCACAAGAAAGACCAACCAAGACGTGCTAAGAAAAATCAACGTTCAAGAAGGTTGGCTTTTAAATATATTAAGAAGTAAATTGTTTTTTTTTGGGGGCATATGAATAAACGCGATGGCATGGAAAGAGTGTTGTTGGAGGTGACGATACAAAGCACGAGAGGTAGAGTCTGGCCAAGACGTCGTTGGACAAGAAATATTTAGAAATACATGCACATGTCGCTAGAGGAAGCGAGGCAACTTACCAAAGACCGCGGACATTTCAGGAGATTCATAAGGAAGACTGCGTTCTGGAATGAATAATTATTTATAACAATAAAAAGCGGACGGGGTGTTTTCCCCTCTGATATACTAGTTTCTTAGTACTATCTATCTATCTATCTATCTATCTATCTATCTATCTATCTGTCTGTCTGTCTGTCTGTCTGTCTGCCTGCCTGCCTGCCTGCCTGCCTGCCTGTCTGTCTGTCTGTCTGTCTGTCCGCCTGCCTGTTTGTCTGTCTGTCCGCCTGCCTGTTTGTCTGTCTAGTCGCTAAACCAATTGTTGCCTTTCAGCGTCAAGGATAGAAGAGTTTCTGGAATTGCCCCCCCCCCCCCCGTATATTACAAATATGATACTATATATTTATAAAGTATGTTAACGTGCAAACAAATATATAAAAATTGTTAAAGTAACAGTTTTACCGGATCGATTTTACGCCAAAACAAGGTCTTTCTCACTGAAGATGAAAACGAACAAACACAGTAGAGACCACGTAATTAAATAGAGATTATATGAAAGCACTGTAGATGAAACTGATAGGCCTGGACAAAAATTAAAAAAAAAAAAACAAACAAAGAGAAGAACATATTGTGTGATTTTAAAACCCAATAGGGAAAATTATTTAAATTTATGATATGTTATCTAAATTTATGAGAGCAGGGCCGGCCCTAACAATTGAGGGGCCCAATGCAAAACGGATTGCGCGGGGCCCAGTCTGGGTAGGGAAGAGGATAATAAAATAAATTCTACTAATATGAATTTATGGGCCTATGAAGTGCGCGGCCCACTGCGGCCGCATAGGTTGCAATGGCCTAAGACCGGCCCTGGTTGAGAGAGATTAAAATTAAAGGTGGTAAAGTTCATGATCTTTGAATTGCTATCTTGAAAGTCTGTTGTTTTTTTTCCCTGAAAGATGACTACGTCGATTTAGCATTTTTTTTCAGATTAGTTATACTGATATTTATTTTATATAAAATATCTTCTGCGATAAAGAGTTACAGTTGAAAATGATAAAAAAGCATGGACTGCCAACAATGACTCAAATCATGAAATAAACCAAGATAAAAGCAACACATTGATTTGCTTAACTTCAAGAAAGAAAAGATGACAATTCTTGCTCAATCATCTGGTATATGAATCTATAAAACTGCTCTCATGCTCTGTCCTAGATAGAAGCTATTTAGGAAAATTAAACAACCAAACTTTACCAACCAACCACAGATACTTAGAGGACAGTTAGAGTTAGTTATGGGATGTTCATAAATTGGGACAAACCATTAGGGGTGGGGAATGGGTCGGAAAAAGTTTGACAGCTGTTGACAACGGGAAATAATTTTAACAGTAGTGGAAAAAAACTATTAAAAAAACTAACTAAATGACTTCTTCAGATTTTTAGAACAAATGTCACATTGAGACAATTTAATTGGTTCATAAAAACAGCATTGTTTACATCAACTTTTGTCAAACTCCCATTCCTCTTGTTAATAGCTGTCAAACTTTTCCAGACGACCTCCACCCACCTTCTTCTTTCATTCACTTGAAACATGTCTATATCTGTCTCCTCCCCCACCCCTTCACCTAATTATTTATGTAATTTATGGACAGCCCCTTAGAGATCCTTCACACTGACTATATTAAATACTTTTGGCCCAAAGTATACACAGATGGCTCAATATATGTGACTACGATACAGAGTATACGTAGATGGCTCAATAGATGTGACTACGATACAGAGTATACGTAGATGGCTCAATAGATGGGACTACGATACAGAGTATACGTAGATGGCTCAATAGATGGGACTACGATACAGAGTATACGTAGATGGCTCAATAGATGCGGCTGCGATAATTGAGAGCGGTAAGGCATTTATACAAAATTGTCTGACAAAAGAACATGTGAGAAATAGATAGTCCCTGGTAGCAATTCTTCAAACTTGAAGATGGAATGTGCGCCTATAAAAAATCAGAGATTGTGCTGCTGTAACTAACCACATACTTTTAGATATACATTGACTTAGTATTCATTGACAGAAATAGGTGGCTGTTACTAAAATTAGCCGAGGTTTTTCCGGCTTGTACCAATTCTCACAGAAAACAAATACTTCTCTAGTATAGTATTGATTGATCAAAAGACTTCGATTATATGTTACCAAATATGGATTATATACAAGATTGATATAAAGACTTCGATTATATGTTACCAAATATGGATTACTGACTCATTAATGCACTATTGGTAACATTATAGCTTATGAACATGCAACCGACGACAGCCCCAATATTTATAAGTGAGACAAAATCCTGGTGTTAAACTTAACAGATAGCCAATACAACAATTATAAAAATAGACAACCAACAAAACAAGCAATCATCAACGTGCGCGCGCGCACACACACACAAACAGATATTTAGCAAAGCAGCCAACCAGCATAACAAAATTAAAATACAATCAAGCAACAAAGTAACTAACCAACTACGCAATCAACCAAGAAAAAAGTCAATCGATCAATGAGTAAATCAAAGAAGCAGTCAAGTAATGAAACGGCAAACTAATCACAAAATCAAGCAGAAAAACATGAACAAATTAATCAAAATTAATCAACTGAACATCAGCCAGTCAACAATCTCACCAAGCAATCAACCAATCTAGCCTAAGTTTTACAAATAGTGAGACTTCTAAATATTTTCTAATTATACTATATTTAAATGGCAAAAAAAATTTATTGAGCAAATTATTTATCCATGTGAAGCAATGTGTCAAATTTCAGTTTTGATTGGCCTCATTTGCGTATACATAAAAATACATCTTAAGACTAAGGAGAGATGTACAAGGCGTAACCATGGTGATTGTCGAGTTGTGTCAGTCAACGTTTAAATCTAGGTTTATCAACATTCCTTGAATTTCAACATTAAACGAGATACATCTTATCAGCTTATCCCGTATGTTCACGAATGGGTTTGGTATAGCGGTTATAGAATAGATGTCATATAAGTAACTGTGACTCAAATGATGTCAGTCCTAGCAGATTTACAGGGTTATGGGAAGGTTCATAAATTACATCAACATTTTATTTTAACCCACTCCCCCATCATATCAGCAGTTGAGTTGTCAAGAATGTAGAGATTTCTTGTTTAATTATGCTAGAAACTAAAACTAACACCCCCCACCCCCCCCCCCCCACACACACATATATTGTTGACGAAATTTAAGAACAGCCCCTATGAATAAATATGTGCTCGTGGTTTACTGAAGAATTATAGAGGAATTTAACTAAAATACTATATATTTGTTTAAGTTATGATTAATCGATATTTACCCAGAATTCATAGTGTGTTGTCGGTACCCAAATAAGAACAAATATTGGTATGGTTACCTGTTTGCGTATGGTAAGAACGGCTCAGCAGGTTTTGGAGTGAAGTTGGCAGTACCATCGTGTAGCGGGTCACAGAAACCCAGAAGCTAATCTAAAGTCGGATGTCTCACACCTAAAGGTGTGGATTTCCTAGTTAAGCAGTAAATCATGATACATTTCACAAGTGACATGTTGTCAACTTATCCTCCAACTTTTCTTAATCGCCGCCTACGTAATGTCTAGAAAGAAGACAGTGGGTCTATCTTTTGCACCCTGAACTAGAAGTCTAGGTCTTTGTTGCCACACTTACGTGCATCGTAGAAGTGACCCATTAATGCTATGCTGTAGCCAAGTATATCGGGTCGAAAAGCGCAAGTATCTCTGTCATGTTGTAAACTATGATACAATGCATTCTGTTCTTTAAACTACATCATATTGGCCTGCATTAGTTTGATAGTTCTCTTACCAATTCTTTCCTAAACTGGCAGACTGATCTGTCCAATTGTTCCATAATTCTGGTAGACAAAGATCTGTCCAATTATTTCCTAACTCTGGTAGACAGAGATCTGTTCAATTCTTCCATAACCCTGGTAGATAGAGATGTGTCAAATGCTTCCCTAACCTGGTAGACAGAGATCTGTTCAATTCTTCCATAACCCTGATAAATTAAAAATATATATAAAAAAAGCACTCTCAGTAACAACAAACATATAACATCGGTATTAGTCCTACAAGGATATTAATTTTGAGGATGAAATTAGTAAAAAAAAAGGATTTTTGTTACTGAAGATACTTCAATACCTGTACGGGATGTTCGTTGTTGTTGTGTAGTCCTTGTCTCGATTGGTCCTTCTCAGTGACTTGAGTGTACAGTTTGAATGTCTTGGCAATATTGCATCTTTTTTTTGGAGATGTGGTTAGTCAAGCCCGGAGAGACCCATTTACGAGAGTTGCTTGGCGATTTGGTGCCGTTGAATGGACTGGTTCAATTCCCGATAGAGTCAAGAATTGTTAACTCTGGTAGACAGATATTTGTAAAATTCTTCCCAAACACTGGTAGACAGAGAGTTATCAATATCTTCCCTTACTCTGGTAGGCAGAGATCGCTCCAATTCTTCCCTAACCCTGGTAGACAGAGATCGGTCCAATTCTTCCATAACCCTGGTAGACGGAGATCAGTCCAATTCTTCCCTAACCATGGTAGACAGAGATATATATATCTATATATTGTGAGAAAAAGAAGAGATGCAGTTTATTTCCGTCATCTTCTGCGTTACTTCTGCGTTACTTTTGAAATTCTTGCTACTTCGCAGCGTGTAGTCTTGAAAATGGAATGCGTTGTATGTTGGTTTATATTATTTTTGTAATATCTGTATCTTTTTGTCTAATGCATCCGACTTCAGCATGATTTTTGAGTCAATTTGATCTGCTCGATGACGAGGCAGCTAAGCCCCCCTACCCCTGAAAAAACACCCCAAAATGTGCACATCACGTTAAAGTGATGCTATTAATTAGCTCCTCCCCATGCCCTGTATCAACAGATGTACGGGTAACTATATATTAAAACCCATATTTTTTCTAGATGAAAAGTAGGCACGCATGATGTGACAACACGAGACAAGAATCAGGTGACCCGCTTTCGTTTTCTAAAATATTCGGTAACAATTTCATAAGATGAGGTAGACATATGTGAAACTGGAGATTAAAACTGTATCCAGGTCAACTGGACATAAAAAGTTAAACCACTCCACCAGGAAATCAGCAGGGTTGTACTTCGATGGGGGATGGGGAGGGGTTACCCTAAAGAAGATCATTCTGTTTTTGTGCGTAACTTTCTTTTTATTGAGATTTTTGCGTGTACCTTCCTTTTTAGGGAGATTCTTGTGTGCAAATCTTTCTTTTTAGTGAGATTTTTGCGTGTACCTTCCTTTTTAGTGAGATTTTTGTGTTTAACTTCCTTTTTGTGAGTTTTTGTGTGTGTAACTCTTCCTTTTTGTGAGTTTTTTGGTGATATTTATATAACCCTCTATTTTCCTGACAAAAATCATTTTTTTAAATTTTAAAGAGGCTTATGGTGGAATGAGGGTTACCAGATTTATTACTTGTTTCCTGGTACTAAATGTCATGTTCTGATTTTCTAATCACCTCCCACCCCACCTATCTATCGGTTTGGAAATCAACACACTAAGCTAACAAAAAAATGTAGACTTATACTAATTTGTTCGTTCCAGGTTAATTGGATGTCCTCGTGAGAACTCAAACGCATTCGGTTATGATTTACAGATTGACTGAGATATATGCGCCTTTAAGCGGGACATAATCAGCTTCAGTACTACACCAAGTGACATGCTTTTATGTTGTTGCTTATTTTCTAGTAATGATACCACCGAAGTTCGATGTACATGGCCATTGGCGAGAATAAAACTCCGCCACGACGCATTTCCATTCTCTGAACTACATCCTGCTGGAAAAGTAGTGGGGCATCTATGAATGCAGAAGAGATTCAGGGGGAACGCGACATTAAACGAAGTAAATAATGTAGAAATGATGAGTTATAAATTTTTTAGCAGAAAATGTCAAGTTTAGGAATCTGCATGTTTTTTGTAACTGTCTTGTTGCGCTTTGCAGTGTCCCTGGTATTAACATTGGAGAAGGTTCTGTGGCTCTACTAGTTCTCAACGTGCAGAATTAAGCAAGAAACTCAGCCTTCTCCCTCCCTCTCTTCCATGTATATTTGCCAGTCAGAGATGACCATAGTACCTTTTCAGACCTGGGCCATGGACGCTAGGATGAGTAAAACAGACAGAAATGAATTCTCCGCCTTGAATTTGGCTCTTCAATGACACCGGAGTAACATGTTTGTCTGATTCTGAATTATATGGTCCACAGAAGACGGATGTGTCAGGCCATTGACGCAAATAAACAGGCGACATAACGCATTTCCATTCTCTGGACTACATCCTGCTGGAAATCTAATAGGATCATGGTCCTGCTACAAGAAAGATCCAGCAGGAGTTTGAGAATAAACGTTGAAGAAGAAGAAGTATATAGGAAAAATATTACTTCATGTACAAAGTATATGTTCTGACAGCTGGGATCACAGCACGGAACCGGAGCTCATCTGGTCCTTTCACCCTTTCTCCACCCATGGGGCAGTACTCCTTGAATGTCACCAGAAAAGGAAGCGTAACAGTACACATGGGATGTTGTGGGGCTTCCACAAGAAGAACGAATTGCTATATTGACCTTTCGTCTATTGGTAGTTTACTTGTACACGCTTGTTGATACAGCAGGCCAATATGAGGCATTCAGACATTCTGTACGCGGGCACTATGTTATAAGAAACAACTTGTCTTCTCTTCTCGTTGCTGTTGTTTTTTGCTTCTCTGCGTCTATTTGTTTTATATTCAGAAGATTATGCAAGTAAGTGAGCTGTCTCTATGAATCCAGTAGCCAGCCATCTAGTGATTCTCCATCTGCACGATGTAGCACCTGCTCTCTCAATAATATCAATGTTAAAGCTAACATTCGGCAGCAAAAGCTACATGATAGTAGTGTTAACCGAAGCTTCTATTTTTGTGTGGGAATAAGAGAAAGTAAAACCTTATTTTTGCTGGTTTAATAGGTGGAATGTTAGTTTTAATACATATTAATTAACATTTACATCAATACGCATGTCCTTAAAAGTCTGGTCGGCACGAGGTCTTCCTGTTGTTAGATATCTGAATTGTTTGTGTGGTCCTTTTATCTTAAGACGCAAATTTACTACTTGAACAACCAGTTCCTGATTCATCTCACCTAATTCAGAACAAAGAAATGTTCACCTGGTTAAAGCGAACTTTTAAAGAAGGCGCGGTCAGGTTTAAACGATTGTATCAGGGATGTATTGTAAGGAGAATAAAGTAATCTTATTTTGGTTAGGAAGCCAGGCTTCGAGTGCTTATTTCCGTAGTGGATCGAATACAAAGTTCACAGTCGCAGACTTGCGTCACTTATACATTAAAGCTTGTCTTTATTCTCAACTCATCATATGAAGAGTAAGACAGTGTTGCTGTGGTTGTTATGCAGCATTCACACACCAATAACATGGGCGTTCACATTTATAGACAAACTGTAAAGTTCCTCAGCTTAATTTTGGTACACATCTGTTAGCGTTAATCTTCCATACAGTTTCAGATTTTACGTGAGAAAAACGTGTTTACTGATTATTTCCAGTGTTAATGTATGCATAGTAAGTAAAGTAAAGTTACCCATAGCATTTATTAATGACGTAGGGGTGTGAAATATTAGCGATTTCACATTTCAGTGGCGTTGCTATATGAGGGCGGTAGCCATCTCCTATCCCTCGCAGTCTTTACTTCCGGTTTTAATCGGGTGCCCATTTAAGGCTGGGTCGACCCGGGAGCTTTTGCGATCTGAAAAACATTTCCGACTCAACTGGGGAATGAACCCAGTACCACTCATACGCGAAGCCAGTGCGCTACGTGGCGTAGTCAATAAAAAAATGTATATCATTGTATCTATGCGCGTGGTATCCATTTCTCTATAACATGTGATTTGAAAGGGAAAGGTTTATGTGGTAAAACTGAATACCCAAGTACACTAAATGTGTTTCAATATTGGATATTTCAATTTAGAAAACGAACTAAAATGAAACTAAAAAATAAAAAAAAATAAGCTTACATAGTAAATAATATACAATTTTTATTTACATACTTTATTTTTAAGCAAAAACAGCTTTTACAAACTTAAATACATGCAACATATCATAATAATCATTGCTTTATAAGCCACAATCATCGAGGTTTCAGCGATCTATCGGAAATCATAAAACTCTTAAAATTGTGGTGAATGCAAATATGATCAAGATATATGGGTTAAAAAAATTATGAACTTATTTGAATTAAAGTGCAATAGAAGAGTTCTGAGAATACCATGGACAGCAAGTAAAACAAACCAGGAGGTGTTAAAAACAATTAACGTCCAAGAAACGTTCATGGTTACTGAACGCCATATTAAAGAAAAATCGAGTTTTTTGGTCACATTAAGAGACACGACTGCATGGAGAGTGTGTTACTGGAGGGGATGATTGAAGGCAACAGGGGCAAAGGCCACTCAAGACGCGGTTGGACAAAAAACATTCAAGAATGCTTAAGAATGTCACTAAAAGAGGCAGGACAACTTGCACAAGACCGCGGAGAATTCAAGAGATCCATCGGGAAGACTACGTTCTCGAAAGAATATGTCACCTGGTGATCATGTTAAGTGTACAATGCGTTTGTTGTAACCCTGGCTATTGACTGGGTACTACATGCCCTCTAGCTGAACTAATGAGTTTTCTTGATTATACGCATGTTTTCCATTGGCCAATATTTATATGTTTGGAATCGTATGCCAAAAATAGTCAATGCTATTTCATGTATATCAATCAATCAATCAATAAACCCGTAACCCTTCAGGGTCGTAGGGGTACCAAATTGGATGCCTCAGCACAAAGAGTCCTCCAGCGAATTCTATCCTTAGCGATGCGGATGAGTGTGGAAATATCTAGCCCTGTCCATTCCTTGATGTTGTCTGTCCATGCCTTTATTTGCCCTCCTCTGCTTCTTCCACCATCGACAGTCCCTGCAGTATTGTTTTTGACAAGGAATCGTGCCTGCATGCATGTCCGAACCATGCTAGTTTAACCATTGAAGTATATAAATAGTAACCAATGGAAAACGTGACAATAATTAAAAAAA
Source organism: Meghimatium bilineatum (assembly GCA_034231615.1). Taxonomy (NCBI): domain Eukaryota; kingdom Metazoa; phylum Mollusca; class Gastropoda; order Stylommatophora; family Philomycidae; genus Meghimatium; species Meghimatium bilineatum. The sequence continues at coordinate 36,238,590 of CM067305.1, read as the reverse complement.
CGTACCGAATAAAGGACCGTTGACGTTTAGCAGTTAGGTCTACTATACATGCTAACGATCACGTTGGTAAAACTACTACGCGGTGTAATATAGAGAAAATTGGCAATAGTAGGCAGTTTGATTATAATTGCAAATCATATGTGGACATATCCCCCTTACTGCACGGTACTGAATGTTCACTTGTGGATTGAAGATTTAAATATGTTTTGTGTACGTCACTGTTAACCACGGGCACGAAGTTAAGCTAGACTATATTAGGTCTTGTGACCACATTAAAATATCACAGGATATAGTTCAGGTAATTCTGTCACAATACCCGAGATATCGATTTGTGTTAAAGTGCTGTGTTTCCTTGCTTGGATACTACAAGTATTCTATTTGATTACAATTTATCTTTATTTTTTTTCAGGATACATACACACAGAGACGCTCATACATTATATTTGTGTAGTCTGTCGTCCCGTTAATCTATCTATCTGGAAGATGAAAGCTATCACCCGGAGATACGTCCTTGCCGGTTAATCCCAGCTTGCCCTGACTCACGGTTGACACCAATTCCATGCTTGCTGATGTGTCTCATAGATCCATTTTTGATTTTTTTTTTGGGTTTTGTTTTAAAGTTCGGAGTAAACCGGAAGAGACGTATTGATTATGGTTGCCGTTCATGTAGCCGACGTGATCTAATTGCGATATGTCAGCGATCTAAACCGTGTCTTTCGTCAATTACACAGTCCCTCTGCCGTCTTGGAAATCAACCTTCTAAAGTGACGTATTTGATTTTTGAACATTTCCCGTGATTTTTATTGACCACTTTTTTGTCGACAGCCAATGGAAATCACGGGGAAAATGAAATACATCACGTTAGAAGAATAATTCCTAATTTAGTTTACGGGTCTCATTTATTGATGGTCACAGCTAAGCAAACATAGTTGGCTTGGTTAGAACAAAAAAAGAACACAGGAGATTCGGTTCTGATTTCAACGAAGACAGAAGATTCGGGCACGAGGTGAACAAACAAATGTCAAGAACACAATGGACCACGATCAGGTGGTGAACAAACTTCATTGTTGTCAGCTTCACGACTGGTTTGACCGTAAACGACTGAGTTGATCCACTTGTTTCTATCTTAGAAAAAAAGTTTTTTTTTAGTTGGTATTTGTGTAATTTCTTTTGTTGTGTTTGCTGGTTAGTGCTGTGGTATATTTGCGTATGGCCAATTTCGTGTGTGGGAAATGGTGAGGCGAATGAGTGTAAATCTTTACTCCGGGACAGACAGGGTCGTAGTTATGATTACCTTATGGAGGGAATTTTACCTAATTTTGAAGACCTTTTTGTGAAAAATCGCTAAATGAGCATTTTTACCGATATTTTGGTTAAATTCCTAGTACTGAAAGTCATGTTCAGATTTGCTAAGGAAAGGGTTTGAACCCCCCAAGCCGCTCCATTATCTACTGGTCTGGGGACAGATTACATGTGGGGTAACTCTAGTACAATGAAATCAATCCTTTACAACACTTGAGCCAGTTTTTATTAGACATTTTAATTTCACAAGAAGAGTGAACTTCATCCCCAACGGCAGGTAACTTCCATGGAACCTACTTTACCTTTTAAATTTGACAAGAACTGATTTGGGTATACATGACTATTACCACTCCAGAGTATTCCCCCACCCCCCTCCAAGATCTGGTCTTTAGAAAATAAATTATGGGAATCTTGGGTTTGATAAAGGCGACTATGAAAAGTGTAATAAAACACCTAAGCTAACGATCAGGACATGCAGAAACCGTATGCGCTACATCAATGGCACAACTACCGCAGCTCCTATATAAAACTAGCAGCACACAGTATTTCATGATCTCCCGCTCCTACATGTAAGAATTATTGCTTATTATGTGAGAGCAAACACAGAAGAAGCAGTCAGCTCATTTTCCCGTTTTCAAAACATTTCATACCGTTTATCTGTAAACCAGTATCCGGTGTCATTTCAAACCGTTTATCTGTAAACCAGTATTCAGTGTCATTTCATATCGTTTATCTGTAAACCAGTATTCGGTGTCACTTCATAGAGTTTATCTGTAAACCAGTATTCGGTGTCATTTTATACCGTTTATCTGTAAATCAATATTCGGTGTCATTTCATAATCGTTTATCTGTAAACCAGTATTCGGTGTCATTTATTCATTTTATTTGTCATTTTCTTTGACACTGTTTTATTTGTAATTTTATTCAGTGTTATTTCATACCGTTTATTTGAAAACAAGTATTAGGAATAATTTCATACCGTTTATCTAAAAACCAGTATTCGGTGTCATTTCATTATCATGTGGAGCGCATTGCAGTATGGTTAGAACGCGGTTCTCAGACCCTTTAGGTCCCGGGTTCAACCACGGTTGGGACATAATTTTTTCTTTTGAGGTACAATCAAAATCCTTTCTGTACATGTCGCGGTGTCTACTATGGCAAATAGGCCTTTATTTCTACATCTCATAGAAAACCCCATGCACTTCTTCACATGAAATCCTGCAGTAACGAAAGTAATCTGTAAACGAGCATTTTTTGTTGACAAGCGGTATACTTATGGATAATGTGGTTAACATCAAGCCTACTGCATTGACGTCTTAGACATTCTGGTATGCATTTCCATAGACTGGACAGATCTAGGGAAATGGCGAATAAAATACTGAACTTTAGTAAATCTGGCACGCCCAGCCTTTTTGTTTCTAGCTCGTCAGACTGATCTAAAAGTAGTATCTGGTCACCAGACTCAGGATTACTCCCGTGTGACAACTAATGAGTACATGACTTATAGTTCATAATGTAAAGTTCTCACTGTTCTCTTTCCAGGCATGTTGTAGGAGGCAACTTTCCAGGCTTGTTGTAGGAAGCAACTTTCCAGGCATGTTGTAGGAGGCAACTTTCCAGGCATGTTGTAGGAGGCAACTTTCCAGGCATGTTGTAGGAAGCAACTTTCCAGGCATGTTGTAGGAGGCAACTTTCCAGGCATGTTGTAGGAAGCAACTTTCCAAGCATGTTGTAGGAAGCAACTTTCCAGGCATGTTGTTGGAGGCAACTTTCCAGGCATGTGGTAGGAGTCAACTTTCCAGGCATGATGTAGAAGACAACTTTCCAGGCATGTTATAGGAGGCAACCTTCCAGGCATGTTGTAGGAAGCAAATTTCCAGGCATGTTGTAGGAGGCAACTTTCCAGGCTTGTTGTAGGTGGCAACTTTCTAGGCATGTTGTAGGAGGCAACAGCTAGAATGACTTGACCCTGTATCTCTTACCGCAGAATCAAGGTCAAGTGTTGTTTGTAAGAGACAGAATCAAGTCATTCTAGCTGTTTATATATTTACGGTTTGGTGTTTTTTTGTAGTTTTTTGTGTTTCTTTAAAAATGTCACAATAGGTCCGCAACGTAGAAAATGGTCCTATTTTGTTTTATTGCATGTTTTTTTATATACCTTTTCATCTAAATTTGTTCATAGTTAGGTATTCCCAGTAACCTGTTTATCTTATTTTGCATGAATATTTGTTACTTTGGTTACCGCGGTACCCTCCACTTTGTAGGAACCCTCCGACCACGGCTTGTCCGCACCTTCTAAAGTGACAATATCATGCTCGGCTTGTCCGCAACTTGTAAAGTGACAATATCATGTTCGTGAAGTTAATTTCTGTTTATGCAAAATGTTCACGGGTTGGCGGATTATTACTTTTTAAAAATTAAAAAAAATTGAAAGATTAAAATGAATGTGAAAAATCTGCTCGAAAACGCATTTCGATATATGGCATATAACTCGCGGATAAATTACAATACTTTGTTGGCATGACTAGCTTTCACACCCGAGTACATTTTTATCACTTTAAAATGTGAATTCGATATGTTTTTTAATGTTTATACCTCTCATGGAAATTACAATTAAAATAGTCAGTTCCTCTTTTGCCAAGTTTGGCACATAGGGCGGATGTCATTGTTCTCAATGCCTATCGGTCAGTTGCCAAGGATTGCAGGTCTTGTGCATTTATGCCTGTTTATTTTAATTCATTCATAAATGTTCTTCTGATCGTTGTTTTTGGTCTTCCCTGTTTCCTTGACCCGTAGGTGTCCATATAAAGACGTGTCGTGGAATTCTGTCTTCCTTCATTCAATTTAAATAGCTTAAATAAAATACCAAAACGACAGGAGACTAGCCTAGTTATTCTAGCCCTAACACAACTGGAGGCCAGTACACCGATAACTGAGCTTCTGCTACACCAATTAGCCATAGACATACACATATTACAATATCTTTAAAGTCCCGACAGCACAAAACGTTCAGAAGAAATTAGATAGTAGTTTGTCAAGCAATTTGAGCTGTTCTACGTGTTATAAAACAATCAATCACTGAATACTCCAGGCGCTTGTAGCTTAAAAGGTCAATGACAGCACGTTCATATTTGTCTCCCTTTTTTCTGTTCTGTCATGTATTGAAGTGCGTAAGGGGCAACTATAAGAATAGTGAATGTTTTAGGTGAAATCTATCTTTTTGTGATATCTTACAGGCTAGCCACATATGCAGTGGTGAATTCTCGTGGGGGGAAAAATAGTATTTTGACTTGAATATGTTACATCTAGATATAGATGCTACATCTGTATATGTCTGAAACTATCCAGATTTCATTATAAATACGAGACTTATGATATAAATGTATAATTAATGTTAAATAAGTCTTGATGATCTTAATATAAACTTGGATATTTTTATAGATTTTATCAAATATGTACCAAAAGATAAAATTTAGAGTATCCGAACCATCAAAAATTTTTTTCTCCAAAAGATAAAATTTAGAGTATCCGAAAGATCAAATCATTTTTTCCTTTCTGAAAAAGTGTCGTTAATTCGATGAACATTAAACGAGTCTCTCGTCAATTATAGTGGCATGTGGACTTGTCGATCTAATCCTTCAAATTAATGCTATTTGACTTTTTATCTGAATTTTAATTGGCTAGTTTGTGTATACTTTGTATCGGGCAGCCAATGCAAATAACGGGAAAAGTCAAGTAGCATCACTTTTATGTGTGCGATCTTTACCGAGTCCACAAGGCTGTACAGTTGAGGGAAAATAGTTAAACATATTCATATGAATAAAGCCTATTTATCTTCTGCGTTCATTCTTAAACTCCTGCAGATTAACAGAATGTAGTCTGACGAAAGGAATGTTTTGTTTCATGGTTTACAAATTGGCTGCAATATCTTTTTTTTGGCCTGATAATCCAATCTCAGAATGGCTTCTGGGTCAATTTAACCATCTATGGGATGGGACAGCCAATTCCGCTCCAAAACCTAATTAGTCGCTTTTTACGTCGTGCATGGAAAGTAACAGTGGTGCTATTGTGATAGGGTAACACGCTGATTTGTCACCTGTTATGAAGGGGTGAAAGGCTGCTTGTCAACAATTATGACAGTATATCTGTTGTGGCTCTCTCACATATATCCAGGCGATAACATACGTATGAAACAAGGCTGTAACTCCAGCGTTCACTTATAATTCGTAACTTTATTGTACATATTCGTTCAATTCCAAAAAGGCATAATATCGACTTTCAACACAAATATAGACTTGTCCAATATTATGGAATCTGCTCTCGGCAAACATATGACTTATCCAATATTCTGGAATCTACTCTCAACAAAAATATGACTTATCCAATATTCTACTATTCTGGAATCTACTCTCAACAAACATATGACGTATCGAATATTCTATAATCTACTCTCAACAATCATATGACATCCAATATTCTGAATCTACTCTGTATTTTCTGAGTCTTGTGGACACGTCTGTCCGGCGCAAAGGCCCAGTTCTGACGGACTACCTTCCCGTTCAAAACCCAACTCAAAAACTAAACTCAAAACTGATCCCCACTAACTCTCCTCTTTCAACCAATATCTGCGTTCATTCAATATAACAGTCCCACTATCCATCCCGATACGTACTTAAAAGTGTTTGAATCTAATCCGGCGATCTTTACTGTCTTTTGTATTTTACTGGTCAGCATTCGGTGACCGCGGGGTACAATGTGTGCGTGCCCGCCCTTTGTATTCCCCGTTGCCATTAAACATTTTCGGCTGAAGGGCCAGGAACCATTATTTGATATGAATCTCTGTCAACCGATATCCTGTATTTCATGTGGTGGCCAGCGATGGTTCTAACGGCCACTCTATTGTCGGATTCTCTTTCGCCAACATACGCCTAATAAAACATATTAACCGTCAATATTGTAGCTGTACTGCTGTAGGTACATCAATAAACATCATGATCCAGTGATTTCTCCAAGCTCAATCACATAACGCAATTTTTCTCGAAAGATGATGAACATCATATCTTCTTCTTCTTCTGCGTTCGTTCCCAAACCCATGCAGATTAGCAGGATGTAGTCCGGAGAACGGAATTCGTTATGTCATGGTTTACATCATTTCCTCGATATCTGCACCTTTCTGCCTGACAATTCGACTTCAGCATGACTTTGGGTCACTGGCCGTATATGGGATGTAACAGCCAACTTCATCCCATAACCTCCTTAATCGCCGTTTACGACATGCGTGGAAGGTAAACAGTGTTGCTATTCTTTGCTCCCCTTTCGGGCCCCGGCAACACGCGGGCATAGGAACATCAGATGATAAGATAAGATTCAGAATACTAATACCCGTTACAGCGTTGATATCCGTAGAAATGACACTATTCTGATGTCCTTTACAGCGTTGATATCCGTAGAAATGACACTATTCTGATGTTCTTTACAGCGTTGATATCCCTAGAAATGACACTATTCTGATGTTCTTTACAGCGTTGATATCCCTAGAAATGACACTATTCTGATGCAGTCACAGAATCGTTGTGTAAGTCAGGTGCCAGCTCATCGCCTTCCAAAGATACTGCTCTGGTAAGATGCAGAAGGGCATACGTTCTCAAAGTGGACATAGAAAACTCTACAAGGGCTCATTAAAGATATCACTGAAAGCTTTTGACATACACTATGATAAATGGGAAGACGCTGCTAGGAGACAGATGACGCTCTTCTAAAGTGGCAATATCATGCTCGGTTTGTCCGCACCTACTAAAGTGACAATATCATGCTCGGCTTGTCCGCAACTTCTAAAGTGACAATATCATGCTAGGCTTGTCCGCACCTTCTAAAGTAGCAATATCATGCTCGGCTTGTCCGCACCTTCTAAAGTGACAATATCATGCTCGGCTTGTCCGCACCTAATAAAGTGACAATATCATGCTAGGCTTGTCCGCAACTTCTAAAGTGACAATATCATGTTCGGCTTGTCCGCAATTTTAAAGTGACAATATCATGCTCGGCTTGTCCGCAACTTCTAAAGTGACAATATTATGCTCGGCTTGTCCGCACCTTCTAAAGTAGCAATATCATGCTCGGCTTGTCCGCACCTTCTAAAGTGACAATATCATGCTCGGCTTGTCCGCACATTCTAAAGTGACAATATCATGTTCGGCTTGTCCGCAACTTCCAAAGTGACAATATCATGCTCGGCTTGTCAACAACTTCTAAAGTGACAATATCATGCATGGCTTGTCCGCAAATTGTAAAGTGACAATATCACGCTCGGCTTGTCCGCACCTTCTAAAGTGACAATATCATGCTCCGTTTGTCCGCAACTTCTAACGTGACAATATCATGATCGGCTTGTCCGCAACTTCTAAAGTGACAATATCATGCTCGGCTTGTCCGCACCTACTAAAGTGACAATATCATGCTCGGCTTGTCCGCAACTTCGAAAGTAACAATATCATGCTCGGCTTGTCCGCAAATTCTAAAGTGACAATATCATGCTCGGCTTGTCCGCACCTTCTAAAGTGGCAATATCATGCAAGGCTTGTCCGCACCTTCTAAAGTGACAATATCATGCTAGGCTTGTCCGCACCTACTAAAGTGACAATATCATGCTCGGCTTGTCCGCCCCTTCTAAAGTGACAATATCATGCGCGGCTTATACGCGCCTTCTAAAGTGACAGCATCATGCTTGGCATGTCCGCAACTTCTAAAGTCACAATATCATGCATGGCTTGTCCGCAAATTGTAAAGTGACAATATCACGCTCGTCTTGTCCGCACCTTCTAAAGTGACAATATCATGCTCGGCTTATACGCGCCTTCTAAAGTGACAGCATCATGCTCGGCTTGTCCGCTACTTATAAAGTGACAATATCATGCTCGGCTTGTCCGCAACTTTTAAAGTGACAATATCATGCTCGGCTTGTCCGCACCTACTAAAGTGACAATATCATGCTCGGCTTGTCCGCACCTTCTAAAGTGGCAATATCATGCTAGGCTTGTCTGCACCTTCTAAAGTGACAATATCATGCTCGGCTTGTCCACACCTAATAAAGTGACAATATCATGCTCCGTTTGTCCGCAACTTCTAACGTGACAATATCATGCTCGGCTTGTCCGCAACTTCTAAAGTGACAATATCATGCTCGGCTTGTCCGCACCTTCTAAAGTGGCAATATCATGCTCGGCTTGTCCGCAACTTCGAAAGTAACAATATCATGCTCGGCTTGTCCGCAAATTCTAAAGTGACAATATCATGCTCGGCTTGTCCGCACCTTCTAAAGTGGCAATATCATGCAAGGCTTGTCCGCACCTTCTATAGTGACAATATCATGCTAGGCTTGTCCGCACCTACTAAAGTGACAATATCATGCTCGGCTTGTCCGCCCCTTCTAAAGTGACAATATCATGCGCGGCTTATACGCGCCTTCTAAAGTGACAGCATCATGCTTGGCATGTCCGCAACTTCTAAAGTCACAATATCATGCATGGCTTGTCCGCAAATTGTAAAGTGACAATATCACGCTCGTCTTGTCCGCACCTTCTAAAGTGACAATATCATGCTCGGCTTATACGCGCCTTCTAAAGTGACAGCATCATGCTCGGCTTGTCCGCACCTACTAAAGTGACAATATCATGCTCGGCTTATCCGCACCTTCTAAAGTGGCAATATCATGCTAGGCTTGTCCGCACCTTCTAAAGTGACAATATCATGCTCGGCTTGTCCACACCTAATAAAGTGACAATATCATGCTCGGCTTGTCCGCAACTTTTAAAGTGACAATATCATGCTCGGCTTGTCCGCACCTACTAAAGTGACAATATCATGCTCGGCTTGTCCGCACCTTCTAAAGTGGCAATATCATGCTAGGCTTGTCCGCACCTTCTAAAGTGACAATATCATGCTCGGCTTGTCCACACCTAATAAAGTGACAATATCATGCTCGGTTTGTCCGCACATTCTAAAGTGACAATATCATGCTCGGCTTGTCCACAACTTCTAAAGTGACAATATTATGCTAGGCTTGTCCGCACCTTCTAAAGTGACAATATCATGCTCGGCTTGTACACACCTAATAAAGTGACAATATCATGCTCGGCTTGTCCACAACTTCTAAAGTGACAATATTATGCTAGGCTTGTCCGCAACTTCTAAAGTGACAATATCATGATCGGCTTGTCCGCACCTAATAAAGTGACAATAGCTCGGCTTGTCTGCACCTTCTAAAGTGACAGCATCATGCTCTGCTTGTCCGCAACTTCTAAAGTGAACATATAATACTCGGCGTATCCGTACATTCCAACGTGATGATTTCATGCACGGCTTGTTATATGACTTCTGACGTCACTATATGACTTATTAACCATTTTCGAAATTCTTGCCCGGTCCCTGATACGACTACGCTGAGCTCTCTTATAAAGTTGGCTGTCTGTCTCAAACTTGTCACACCGTCGTACATATATTTTTATAGGTTGGTAGGAAAGTGCCAGATCTGCTCTCTATTTCTGGGTTGAAGACCGTAGTACTGGAGCACATGTTCCATTGCCTGCATGTCTTTTCCACATAGACAAATTTGTGTCTGATCTACTTCTTCTTCTTCAGCGTTCATTCTCAAACTCCTACTGGATCTCTCCTATAGCAGTACTACTAGATCTCCAGCAGGATGCAGTCCAGAGAATGGAAATGCGTTGTGTCGCTTTTTATTTGCGCCAATGGCCCGATACATCCGTCTTCGGTGGAGTGTCTGATCAAATTTCAGCATATTGTATATGTGACAAGTGAGTCTACAATAGTCAGCTCTAACTCGGAAGATTATAATCGTGTCTCTTCTTGGCAGTTATTACTGCGCATCTCTCTGATCATTTTCGATGTAGCTGTGTTTTATTGGCTATGTATTTGATTATATGAAGCACTATCTTCTTTGATGTTTTCTTCCGCCCTCATTTTAACAGTTTATGTGAATTCTCATTTATGTGTATGTTGCAGTGGGCTGGAATCCATTCTACTTTGACGTTGCTGAAACTCACGTTTATCAGTTCGTCAGACATACTATCTAGCTCACTGTTTTTTTTGCTTCAATAGTGATATTACCAGGAGGCAAAAATAGAAGGCGACTTCCCCCATACCCAGGTAACTCAAAGCTTCAGAGAAGTAAAGTTTCTGCTAAAACGATCTATGCGATTTCAGTGAGTGATTCTGATCTGAAGTTGTTTAAAAATTTGCCTGTAGATATTGATGTGTGTAGTTTCATGTTTTTGTGTTAGTTTTGTGTATATCCTTCCACCTCCGCATTTGTTGCAGATGATCCAACCATATATACAAGGGCCAATTATTCTTCTAGGCATAAGTTTTGTATGTAATCAGTGGCTATATGCTTCCTATTTTGTTTTGTTTAATTGCCCTTTGCCATGATTTCTGGTATGTTGTGAATCAGCTCTGGCAATATTTTCCTTCTTCATGCTGGAAATATGTTACTAGTCTTCATTGTTTCCTTCTTTGTCCATTAAATGTGTTATTTGTCTTCATTGTTTCCTTCTTCCTGCTGGAAATGTGTTGTCAGTCTTCATTGTTTCCTTCGTCCTGCTGGAAATGTGTTGCTAGTCTTCATTGCTTCCTTCTTCCTGCTGGAAATGTGTTACTAGTCTTCATTGTTTCCTTCTTCATGCTGGAAATGTGTTACTAGTCTTCATTGTTTCCTTCTTTGTCCATTAAATGTGTTATTAGTCTTCATTGTTTCCTTCTTCATTCTGAAATGTGCTGCTAGTCTTCATTGTTTCCTTCTTCCTGCTGGAAATGTGTTGCTAGTCTTCATTGTTTCCTTCTTCCTGCTGGAAATGTGTTGCTAGTCTTCATTGTTTCCTTCTTCCTGCTGGAAATGTGTTGCTAGTCTTCATTGTTTCGTTCTTCCTGCTGGAAATGTGTTACTAGTCATCATTGTTTCCTTCTTCCTGCTGGAAATGTGTTTCTAGTCTTCATTGTTTCCTTCGGCCTGCTGGAAATGTGTTTCTAGTCTTCATTGTTTCCTTCTTCCTGCTGGAAATGTGTTTCTAGTCTTCATTGTTTCCTTCGGCCTGCTGGAAATGTGTTTCTAGTCTTCATTGTTTCCTTCGGCCTGCTGGAAATGTGTTTCTAGTCTTCATTGTTTCCTTCTTCCTGCTGGAAATGTGTTGCTAGTCTTCATTGTTTCCTTCGGCCTGCTGGAAATGTGTTGCTAGTCTTCATTGCTTCCTTCTTCCTGCTGGAAATGTGTTACTAGTCTTCATTGTTTCCTTCTTCCTGCTGGAAATGTGTTGCTAGTCTTCACAGTTTAAACCTATATCTGATATTCGGTGAAAGCTCTTTTGCTTTTTGTGCGAGTCTGCTTCTTTTTAAGCTGATCCAACTGTGTACTTTTAACTTTTCATTAATTGGGTGGTTTGTCAGTCTTGCAAAATTTCTCTACCTGCCGTAGTACATTGTGATCGTTTCTGAATTGTAACATACAATATATGCGATTCACTCGACGTGATTCAGTCTGTGGCATGAATTGTATTCTACGATGTATTACTTAACGTGATTCCGTCTTTTGTGTGAATTTCAAATTACGATCTATTACTCCATGTGATATATATATATATATATATATATATATATATATATATATATATATATATATATATATATATATATATATATATATATATATATATATATATATATATATATATATATATATATATATATATATATATATATATATGTATTGACGGCAGTGTCCAGTCACAGACTGTTTATTGATATTTTTGTTTTGACTGCGGTAAGGCAATGACATAACTACGCAGGTATGCATCTCTTTAGGGAATTCTCAAAGATAATCGCAGATGGTTTCAAAGAAATACATCAGAAATCCTCAACAAAGATTTTTCACGGGTTTGTAAACTGTGCTAGGAGAGACAAGAAGAACAAACAGTGTCCAGGAAACACCGTCGCTGTGAAACATGAAACAACACAAAGAAAATAACAGGAGAGTGATATGTATAGAGTTTTTCTGGATTAAAAGTAGTGGGGGGGGGATGAGTATGACTTGCATTGAGAAAGCTAGCCTCTTTATTCACAGGTAGGAACATTCAGAGACTCAGGAAATAGAATAGGAGAGGGAGAAGTAAAGGTAGGTGAATGAATGATGAAAACTTATGGTGTGGGGACAACCGAGAACCGGTATGAGACCCAAGTCGCTAAAGTTTGCATACATCTGTTAGGATGATTTAATGCTTCTTTTGTGTGGAGAAATGAACAGAATTGAATATACATGTTACCAAAATAAGTCAATAAAACAATGTAACAGGGAGACACAGTGACAAAAGACGGTTCGACTAAACAGCCTTTATCAGAATAAACAGAAGAATACGGACGACACATCCTACATAGAGCCAGACATATGGTATTGAAGTGATAAGAGGAGATGACGGGGGGGGGGCGGCTACCTACGACGATCCGATACCCACCATTGCGCCATACAATACATGTTATACATTTCACATGCCTTGGTTTGTAGTTCCATGCCTGCATCCCTCTGCCATTGCATCAGTTTCTTGTACCTTGATTCACCATCTGCACTGGTGCTCTTTTCTTCGGCATTGTTTCCCCACGACCCCTCGTCCATCCATCCTTTGTCTTTCTATATCAGTATCTTTGCTATCTACACAGTGTTACATTCCTACGATGCTCCTTTCCTTGTCGGCTCCCTCCATTTCAGTTGTACCACCCAAGGGCCCCGCATATTTGTTTGTGAGTAATATTTTTGGGGCGCACACTGGTTTGTCACTTCAGATCCCTATTGCACATTTCTTCCTCGTTCTTGCCTATTTTCCCTTTTTTTGTTATATCTCCTTCTCTCGACCCCTTTTCTCTCTTATATCGGTCATATATGCCAGTTTGTTCAAGTCATAGTTGCTGCCATATTATCGCGATACCTGAACCGTACGGCTCTATCCATTTCCGTCCTCCCCCCCCCATTAACTCTGTCACTACGCCCCTGCCTTAAGCAAAGTTCCTGTTTGGCGCACGTTTTTAAACTCTCTGTTTCGTACCATGACCCACTATCTCTATTAACGATCCAATCATCGTGTTCCATTTCGCCCTTACAGTCTCCTATTTTGGACAATAGCCGACTCCGCTTTAGTGATCTAAGTTGAGTACATTTTTATTTCTATTTTTATATAACATATAATTTTATCTTCTCTCCAGCCTTTCTTTCACTTTTTTCCTTTTGCATTCCCCTATTTACACCACGTCTGTTTCATTTTTGCTTGACATGTTAACATAACTTCTCTCCCCCGTCGTCTCCCCTATCCCTTCCATACCATATGTCTGGCTCTATGTATAATTTATTGTCTGTGTAATTTTGTTTGTCCTGATGAAGGCTGTTTAGTCGAAACGTCGTTTTTCACTGTATCTCGTTGCTATAGATTGTTTTATTGACTTATTTTGGTAACACGTATACCAATTTCTGTTCATTTTTATGTTCGTCCTGTATTACGCCAGCCACCCATTTCCAGTTTTGAGTTGCTACCCATCACTCGAACTTTTATATCTTGTTTGTGGGAGAGTTTTAATTTCTCAAAATGTTGGTATGACGCCTAGATTCTGTTAGTTACATGCCATGAATATCGTAAGAGACGACTAAAGCGGTTTTGGGGGTGGCGTTGGCAGCCCCATCGCACAGAGTTCATAGATGATCTAAGTGACCTAGAAGCCTTGCTGAAGTCGGATGTATCAGGTCGATAAGCGCAAATATCGCAACTAAACTGTAACACATTGCACTACGCATTCCGTACTCCGGACTACATTCTGCTAGTCAGAAATAATTTGATACAGAAGAAGAAACTGGTGTGAGATTTTGCTGTTATGGCTTCTAGACTTCGTCCCCGAGAACTCTCACTTCCGGATGTCTGTTCTAATTTTGTCTTGCTTATACATAAATGCCCCCCCCCCCCCATGATTGCCAGACACCTATAGCTCCCGGCTTTCGATCTAGCATAATTTGTTATAATAGATTTAGAGGAGGCGGGGCAACTTGTCAAAGACCGTGGGGATTTCAAGAGTTTCATAAGGAAGAGTAAGTTCTGGAAAGAATACGTCACATGACACATATACACAAATTGAATGATGCAGTTCTAGAAACTTCTCTAAGCATTCATATAATGAATCGTAGAGGGAAACACTAGCCCTCACTGTTGTACCAAGTGTTTTTTATAGCAGTGGCTCTCTAAACTCCCCCCCCCCAATCCCATTTACATTTATTTTTTAAAGCGAACATTTAATCTCTCTAGGGTAATAGTTTTGCCTCTTTCCCACTAAACAAACTAGAAAGTGGGAAATTAGAAGCAACAGAGATGTGGTTCTACAGAAGAATGCTGAGAATACCATGGACTGCCAGAAAATCTAATGTAGAGGTGTTGAAAATGTCAAATGAGAAACGGACCTTAACCAATAATATAAGAAAGAAGGCAATCTTCTATTTTTGGCCACTTCATGAGACAGGCAGGTTTAGAGAACATAGTCACAACAGGCAAAATTGAAGGCAACAGAGACAGAGGGCGACAACGTGAGAAAATATTAGACAGTTTGACAACCTGGCACGGCAAGGAAACAACAACGACCTTGATACATAATACTGTGGACAGAGAGCTGTGGAGAACCAGGTCCGCCTACGCCAGCCGGCATGGTACCTGATGATGATGAGGGTAATAGTGGGATGTGGTGCATTAGTTCGTCAAGGTTGGTATTAAATGGAGAGTTGTAGAAGAGGTAAACACCAGTCCCTGTTTGAGATAGAGCTGCAAATTAGAAAATGGACATGGATATTACATAAACTCAGAAAGAATCTTGACAACATCAGTGAATATGTGCCGGACTGAAACCCACAGTAAAGAGGAGAGTTGGAAAGCCAAGGCGTTCTGAAGAAGAACTGTGAAGAAAGAGACCAAATCAATTGGGAACTCTTGGACACTGTTGAAGAAGTAAAATAGTTGAAGAGAAACAGTTTTGTCATATATTCCACAGGAAACAGAATTTTAAAAAAAACGAAGAGGAAGACAGAAAATTGTGAATTTATAAATGTGATGGAATAGGGATGGAGGGTTCCTCACTGGCGTAGTGGTTAAGCTTTTAGCTTTGTGCTCTAGGCCGTGGGTTCTAATTTCTCTCGAAACGTCTTGTTTATAACGTTGGTCGTAACGGGATCTGTTGCCACACCACCTGTCCACATTCCAACTTTTTAAATATTATGAGTACTTTAATACAGTTTCCATGACTTAGAGATTGAAAATACGCAACTTATACTGCCATGAATCGCCCCTCCCTTCCCAGGGATCGTCGGGGGAAATTTCAATGCGTTACGCGGAGAACAATGATTGTGGCAATTTATGCGTTTTTAACGAAAGTTCGTTTCGTTAAATAATATATTATTTGTTCAGTTAACACGTGGACACTGATACCCGTAATGAACCAAAATATATTTTGAATCTTCTTGCGGTACTGTTCAGACTTGGACAAAACGTGCGCCTGTCACCATGCACATTTTTTTAATTGTCATTATCCACTCCAGTACAAATCTACTGATGAAACATAAAGTCCCAATAAAAAACTATTGAATTTAAGGTTCCTATACACGTTTACTTCTGGAATTGCTTCTCATAAAGTGATAGAACAAGTATATTGTAAGATTCTGTAAATCTAGTACGTTATGCGGTTCCTACAATTTCTATAGTGTTCAGTCTCGTCTGGTACGATGCGGCCTGTATTCTCACATCTCAGTTCACTCTAATGGACCACTGTAACACACGATGTGGACTGTGTTCACACAGTTCACTCTAATGGACCCCTATGACAAACGACGCGGCCTGCATTCACACATCCCAGTTCACACTAATGGACAACTGTAACACACGATGTGGACTGTATTCACACATCTCAGTTTACTCTAATGGACCACTGTAACACACAATGTGGCCTGTATTCACACATCTCAGTTCACTCTAATGGACCACTGTAATACACAATGTGGCCTGTATTCACACATCTCAGTTCACACTAATGGACAACTGTAACACAGAAAGATGATTTAAGTTTGATATTCTTAGTTTTCTGCCGCTCTCAAACTCCTGCAGATTATCAGGACATAGTCCTGAGTGCGGAATGCACTGTGTTATGGTTTAAACGATATCGCTTAGCTACGATGTCTGTGCCTTTCTCCGACACATCTGACTTCAGCGCAATTTCTGGGTCACTTTCACACTTAAGGGACGTGACAGTTAACTCCACATAAAAACTCCTGAGTTGTTTCTTACGAGATGCTTGGAAGATAAACAAGGTTGCTATTCTTTACTTGCCTTTCAGATCTCGGGAACACGCAGGCGAGTTCGGTATTGATAACTGAAGATTATCGACTGAAATGTCATTCTAGAAGTGGTTATCATAAATTTATCAATGCCAGAAGGGGCAGCAGAGAAGAATATAACTGTCATGTATGAAGAACAAGGAGACTAAGGAGGTTGGATGGTATGTTAAAAGATATGACACCTTTACAGCAGAGAGAATGAGGAAGAAAGAGGAGGAGAGTGAGTGAAAGAAAATGAATGACAAAGAAGAGAGTGAGTGAAATTGAAAATCGGTGGCCCCCAAAAGTGAAGCTAAGTGTGGTTATCAGAATAAACATAAACTGGACAAGTTTATTAAGATAAAGAAAGACATAGATCAACAGAAAGGCTTTCATCAAGAAACAGGTTACACAGAGTGGATATTAACATTCTACGCCTGACAGAATGAAAAAAAAACAACAACCAAATGATAATGGGAAAGTCGACACAAAGATTCCCTTAAATGCTGGTTTAGAAAAGTAGTCTGATATAGACAAAAGAGTCCCTTAAATGCTGGTTTACGTAGAAAAGTAGTCTGATATAATAGACAGACTGATAGGTGAATTCAAGGTGTGATGAGATTTGAAGAAGTCGTTAAGCAGATCATAGGCAATGACTAATACCGTCACTTGAACTTCTTAGGCCACTTAGTGACTTCGGCAGAAGAATACAAGAGGAAAGGTAGACTGATATGATACAGAGTCGTTGCTGCTTTATGTTTATTTAGTGTCCCGCTGCCTGTAGGAATTTGTTTTAGTTGTACTTGTATCAGGGTCGGAGGCTCTATTTCAGGATCTATGTAGAAATTAGTTGTGAGAAGTTTGAACTGTATAGTTTCTCAAATATGATCTGTTTAGACTGGATAGTTATTTTCCACGATCTATCTTCATGTGATCTATTTAGACTGGATAGTTATTTTCCACGATCTATCTTCATGTGATCTGTTTAGACTGGATAGTTATTTTCCACGATCTATCTTCATGTGATCTGTTTAGACTGGATAGTTATTTTCCACGATCTATCTTCATGTGATCTGTTTAGACTGGATAGTTATTTTCCACGATCTATCTTCATGTGATCTGTTTAGACTGGATAGTTATTTTCCACGATCTATCTTCATGTGATCTATTTAGACTGGATAGTTATTTTCCACGATCTATCTTCATGTGATCTGTTTAGACTGGATAGTTATTTTCCACGATCTATCTTCATGTGATCTGTTTAGACTGGATAGTTATTTTCCACGATCTATCTTCACGTGGTCTATTTTTAGACTGGATAATTATTTTCTCAGATCTGTCTTCATATGGTCTTTTTAGACTGGGTAGTTATTTTTCCTGATCTGTCTTCATGTGGTCTGTTTAGACTGGGTAGTTATTTTTCCTGATCTGTCTTCATGTGGTCTGTTTAGACTGGATAGCCATTTTCCCTGATCTGTCTTCATGTTGTCTGTTTTTAGGCTGGATTATTTTCCCTGATCTGTCTTCATGTTGTCTGTTTTTAGGCTGGATTATTTTCCCTGATCTGTCTTCATGTTGTCTGTTTTTAGGCTGGATTATTTTCCACGATCTATCTTCATGTGATCTGTTTGGACTGGATAGTTATTTTCCACGATCTATCTTCATGTGATCTATTTAGACTGGATAGTTATTTTCCACGATCTATCTTCATGTGATCTGTTTAGACTGGATAGTTATTTTCCACGATCTATCTTCATGTGATCTGTTTAGACTGGATAGTTATTTTCCACGATCTATCTTCATGTGATCTGTTTAGACTGGATAGTTATTTTCCACGATCTATCTTCATGTGATCTATTTAGACTGGATAGTTATTTTCCACGATCTATCTTCATGTGATCTGTTTAGACTGGATAGTTATTTTCCACGATCTATCTTCATGTGATCTGTTTAGACTGGATAGTTATTTTCCACGATCTATCTTCACGTGGTCTATTTTTAGACTGGATAATTATTTTCTCAGATCTGTCTTCATATGGTCTTTTTAGACTGGGTAGTTATTTTTCCTGATCTGTCTTCATGTGGTCTGTTTAGACTGGGTAGTTATTTTTCCTGATCTGTCTTCATGTTGTCTGTTTTTAGGCTGGATTATTTTCCCTGATCTGTCTTCATGTTGTCTGTTTTTAGGCTGGATTATTTTCCCTGATCTGTCTTCATGTGGTCTGTTTTTAGGCTGGATTATTTTCCCTGATCTGTCTTCATGTGGTCTGTTTTTAGGCTGGATTATTTTTCCTGATCTGTCTTCATGTGGTCTGTTTAGACTGGATAGCCATTTTCCCTGATCTGTCTTCATGTTGTCTGTTTTTAGGCTGGATTATTTTCCCTGATCTGTCTTCATGTTGTCTGTTTTTAGGCTGGATTATTTTCCCTGATCTGTCTTCATGTGGTCTGTTTTTAGGCTGGATTATTTTTCCTGATCTGTCTTCATGTGGTCTGTTTACACAGGATATTTTTACAAAGATATTATGTTATATGAAACTGACACATTTGAACTATATAGTATTCCAGATAGTTTTTAGGTTCTTCTTCTTCTGCACTCCTTCACAAACTCCTGCAGATTATCAGGATTCTGCCTAGAGAAAGGAATGCATTGTGTCATGGTTTAAATCTTTGCAATTTTTATATAATAGTTATTTTCCACGATCTATCTTCATGTGGTCTATTTTTAGCTGGCTAGTTATTTTCTGAGATCTGTATTCATATGGTCTGTTTAGACTGGATAGTTTTTTTTCCAGTCACCATCGATCCAACAATAAAAATACAACTTTCAAAAATTACCGATTGTTAGTAAATTCTTTGTCTCATTAGTTCGTTTGTAGATCGTGTTTTGTAATTCTATTTATTCTTTCGTTAGTAGATCGTGTTTTATTAGTCTATTTATTAGTTCGTTAGTAGATCGTGTTTTGTAATTCTATTTATTAGTTCGTTTGTAGATCGTGTTTTGTAATTCTATTTATTAGTTCGTTTGTAGATCGTGTTTTGTAATTCTATTTATTAGTTCGTTAGTAGATCGTGTTTTGTAATGTTATTTATTCTTTGTCTCATTAGTTCGTTAGTAGATCGTGTTTTGTAATTCTATTTATTCTTTGTCTCATTAGTTTTTTAGTAGATCGTGTTTTGTAATTCTATTTATTATTTCGTTAGTAGATCGTGTTTTATAAGTCTATTTATTAGTTCGTTAGTAGATCGTGTTTTGTAATTCTATTTATTAGTTCATTTGTAGATCGTGTTTTGTAATTCTATTTATTAGTTCGTTAGTAGTTCGTGTTTTGTAATGTTATTTATTCTTTGTCTCATTAGTTTGTTAGTAGATCGTGTTTTGTAATTCTATTTATTAGTTCGTTCGTAAATCGTGTTTTGTAATTCTATTTATTATTTCGTTAGTAGATCGTGTTTTGTAATTCTATTTTATTCTTTGTCTCATTAGTTCATGAGTTGCCAGTATTTTGTTGGGGCCAGAAAAAAGAGCAAAGAATAGATACACTATTTAACTTTCATGATGTCATACGAGGAGAGTAAGAATGTTATTGGATTGAGTTATCTGTCCCGTCCTATATATGGTCAAAGTTACACAGAATACATGCTAAAATCGGATGTGTCCCTAAGAAAGGTAAATGTATCGCAGCTGGGCTGTAAACCATGACACAACGAATTCTGTTCTCTGGACTATATCCTGCTAATCTGCAGGAGTTTCGGGTGGAGTGTACAAGAAATTAATAAGTTGCTTATTGATAACCTCTCGTTTACACATCATCATCATTAAGTGCCGTCTCCGCAACGAAGGTTGGCTGCAACGGATCTCCAACATCCCCTGTGTGTTGTCTCGGTGGTGCACTCTGCTAGACTGTAACCTATCCATCGTGTGATATTATTCTCCCACTTGTATATCTGCCTACCTCTTGCTCTTACTCAAATATAGAGTAGATGAAGCATTTTATAATTCTCATTTTTAACTTGTTTGTAATTTGTTTAGATGTTAATATTTTCCTCATGTCATTGAAGGTACTTCTAGCCATTCCTATTCTCCTTTTAACTTCTGTTTCACATCTGCCATCATTTGTGACTATGTGTCCAAGATATTGATAATGCTTTACTTGTTGCAGTTTCTCTCCATGTATGTTTATGTTTAGCTCTTGTTCTGTTGTGTCGTTTACACATACGTGAACATAGATACATAATCTCGATTCTCACGTAATAATAGTGATCTATTTTTCTTTCTCTTTTTTTTTTTCCTTAAAAAAAAAAAGTACAAATAAAAATGTATTGGAAGGGAGGTAATGTAGACTTTATTAAAAAAAAGTCAGGAAGTGTGCTAGCGAGAGTTATTTTTTAGAAATGATTCGTGAAGATCAACAAACCTGGAAGATAAACTATGAACCTGACCTCCAAATCCACCTAATGACATCATTAAATTCTGCTTAAGGAGCAGACAGGGGTCGTCGCATCCATTTTATGTTTTTCTTTTATATTTGAAATATGTTATTGGGATACCAGAAACGTAGTTTTGTTGTGAGATTGTTCTATTAGTGTTGTCTGGGGATGAATAATATAATTTGTTGTCTGCGATGTTTGTGAGAATTCAGAGACAGACAACGGCGGGGATTATGAAAGAGGGATAACATGCCCGAAATAGCATCAATGTAAATTAAAAAATATGGGAAGGGGAAGGGAGGATACTGAAAGCTTACATGAGGATTTCTCTGACGTAGCGGTTAAGTCATTCGCTTTGTGCTAAAGAGGTCGCGGATTCAAATCCGATAAGCGAATGTTAAAAAAAAAAAATTGGATTTTTTTTCCGGATAATTCTTTGGATCATCGATTGAAGCTATGGAGTTGCGTGTTATAAGTGGTACATTCGGTAGGCGGCGTGCTGCTTCATGAGGGGAGGGTGGTAATATGAAATAACCAGATAGTGTCAATAATCTACTCCATTTCAAATTTTCTTCTAGAACATTGGTTATTAGCGTGGTTCGTGTGGCAGGACAGATATGAAATGGAGGATGCCTACAGAGATGGATATCCACAGAAAGACGTATGGAAGCACTGATGAGCTTTCAAATACAGCAGTATTTATTAAGAAAGCAGGACTTGCTGTGTAGCTAACCAAATGGTCGGAGGGTGTCCTAATAAACTTAACGTCATAGAAACGGCTTGATAAAAATTTCATTCATATATTTTGTTTATTTTTGTTGTTTATTAGTTATTTGTCTCTTGAAAAAGGTCCCAATTGGACCGATACGTTGAGGTTTGTGATGTGCAGGTTTATTGTATGTTTTTTATATATACTTTTTTATATATTTGTATTCATAGGCAAGGTAAGTGTTTTTAGTAACCAGTTTAATTCATTTTGCTTTACTACTTGCTGTGTAGACATGTCAAACTGCGAACGAGAAGAAGAAGAAAAAGAAGAAAATGGAGGAGGACCAATGAGAAAAATTTAGAGATTTAGGCACAGCATAATCCTTACCTGGAGGGTTGGAAGGTAGTCAAATTGAACAACAAACAATAAGAATTACAGCTAGAAACAATAACAACTAAAAACGATATTCAAAACGATTTTTATGCCAACCAATGATGTTACCAATGTGCTAACAATGCCAAACATAGACAATGACGGCACAAGACAGACGTAAACGTGTGACAGCTGAAATGGCATGCTTACACAGAATCCTAGGAATATCGCTAAGAGACAGAGTGAGGAATGAGGACATTAGACCAAAAAAACAGGCACCACCCCAACTTGGAATATATTAAGAGACGACAAATTAAATGGTTTGCACACATCAGCAGACTATCACCAGACATCATACCACAGCAAGCTATACTACACAGATACAACGAAGGCAGATCTAGAGGTCGACCAGGAAAACGATGGCCCACCGAAATAAGAGAGGCGACAAATTCCAAATACAATCAGCACACAAGAGGGCCGTCTCCAGAAAACTCTTCTACCCATTTCGCTGAAAGGCAACAAAGGGTTTAGCGAATAGATAGATAGATAGACAATAATAAGTATGCCACAAACAATAATTATTATAGCCACAAACAATAACAATTGTAGCGATATACAATAAAAAAAAGTATAGCGATATCCAATAAGAATTATAGTGATAAACAGTAAGAATTATAGCAATACATTCTTCTTCTTCAGCGTTCATTCGCAAAATCCCGCAATATTTTCCCTGTAGCAGGACTACTAGATCTCCAGCAGGATGTAGTCCAGAGAATGGAATGTGTTGTGTCGTCGTTTTCTTTGCACCAATGACCGACACATTCGTTTTTGGCGGATGCAATAAATTTTAAAAAAACCTTGGTAACTTGAGAAATATCAATAAATTGGCACTATTAACTTTATTATTTTATTATTTATTGTTATTATTATTATGGTTGAGTTTTTGGTCATCGTCGATCACGACGGACGAACATCACATCATCAATAAATATTTTTTTAGTTAACAGGAGACCCACGGATGAGAATCTGCGATATAAAGTGGGCCTTAGTCCAAAAATGTTTGAGAACCACTGTACTAGAACTTAATAAAATAGCAGTTAGGAGTCATCGCTTTTTGTGTGTCTTTTAGTTGTTTTTGAAACTGTACATACACGTGTTTTAAAAAACAAAAGTGAGGCGATATTCACGGGAAAATGTTTTTAATTAATCATTTACGTTCCCTCAGATCTAGACTTACAAAAATTACAGAATGAAGAAACAGACATAGCTCCGGCACAAGGTTAACGTGTTGTCTATTTTATGGAGAAATTGGTCGATTTGAAATGATATTGATTGTACGGTGTACATTTTTTGTCAGTTCCGGTTTTTTTTAGTAAATTAGAAAATTTTATTTATTTTTTTCGTTTAAATTTATGCAAATTTAAATTCTGGTCTCGTCAACAGGTAAGGCTTTCAGGGCACGACAGCAAGTACAAATTGTCTAGTCATACAGCAAGTAATGTTGTCTGGTCACGCAACAAATAAATTTGCAAATTTCACAGCAAGTCTCTCAGGTGACGACATGAGCAGCAAAAAAGGCTCTCAGTTAACGACAACAAGTAAGGCTCTCAGGTCACGACAGCAAGTAACTCTCTCAGGTAATCAAGTAAGGCTCTCAGGTCACGACAGCAAGTAACTCTCTCAGGTAATCAAGTAAGGCTCTCAGGTCACGACAGCAAGTAACTCTCTCAGGTAATCAAGTAAGGCTCTCAGGTCACGACATCAAGTAAGGCCCTCAGGTCACGACATCAAGTAAAGCTCTCAGGTCACGACAACAAGTAAGGCTCTCAGGTCACGACAGCAAGTAAGGCTCTCAGGTCACGACAGCAAGTAAGGCTCTCAGGTCACGACAGCAAGTAAGGCTCTCAGGTCACGACAGCAAGTAAGGCTCTCAGGTCACGACAGCAAGTAAGGCTCTCAGGTCACGACAGCAAGTAAGGCTCTCAGGTCACGACAGCAAGTAAGGCTCTCAGGTCACGACAGCAAGTAAAGCTCTCAGGTCACGACAGCAAGTAAAGCTCTCAGGTCACGATAGCAAGTAAGGCTTTCAGGTCACGACAGCAAGTAAGGCTCTCAGGTCACGACAGCAAGTAAAGCTCTCAGGTCACGACAGCAAGTAAGGCTCTCAGGTCACGATAGCAAGTAAAGCTCTCAGGTCACGACAACAAGGCTTTCAGGTCACGATAGCAAATAAGGCTCTCAAGTCACGACATCAAGTAAGATTCTCAAGTCACGACATCAAGTAAGATTCTCAAGTCACGACATCAAGTAAAACTCTCAGGTTACGACATCAAGTAAGACTCTCTGGTCACGACATCAAGTAAGACTCTCGGATTACGACAGACCAACTTTATGAAAGATTTAACTTCCCCCCAAACCGAAGCATCAAATCATCATAACAGATGTATACGCAAACTATAGCGACCTGGAGCTTACCCCGGTTTTATTCATTCTTGTCATTCCCCGTTCCCAGTTTTCATCATTCATTCACCTTGACGTCTATCTTTACCTCTCCCTCTCATGTTCTATTTCGTGAGTCGCTGAATAAGTTTCTACCTGTGAATCGAGAGGCTGACCTCCTCAATGTATTGTCATACTCATACCCCTCCCCCCTCAGTTCTTTCATCCAGTGAAACTCTATAGATTTCAATCTCCTGTTATTTTCTTTGTGTTGTCTCGTGTTTCACAGCGGCAGTGTTTCCTGGATACAGTTTTTTTGTTTGTTCTTCTAGTCTCTCCTAGCACAGTTTACAAACCTGTGAAAAATCTTTGTTGATTTCGGTTGTATTTCTTTGAAGCCATTTGCGATTGTCTGAGAATCCTTTGTCGGGTCTCGCCAGCAAGTTAAGTTGTTTGGTCACGACAGTATGTGAGGTTGTCTGGCCACACCCGAAAATGTCTTGTCAAGCAGCAAGTAATGTTGTCTGGTCACGCTAGCAAACAATGTTTTCTGATCACAACAAAAAGCAAGGTTGTTTTGTCATGACTACAACTATTGTTGTATGGTGGCGACATAAGTCAGGACGTTTAGTTACGCCAGAAAATAAAATTGCCTGATCAGGAAAGCAAGAAAAGGTTGGCTGGTCACAACAGCAAGTAGGGTTGTCTTGTCACGACAGAAAGTAAGGTTGCCTGGTACGACATAGAGTAAGGTTGTCTGGTCACAACAGCAAGTAGGTTTGTCTAGTTGCGAAAAAATGTAGGTTATCTTGCCACGACAGCACGTAGGATTGTCTGGTCACAATAGAAAGTACGGTTACCTTGTTACAACAGCAAGTAAGATTGTATGGTCACAAGACAAAAATCAATTTGTCTGGTCCCTTCAGCAACTAAGTTTGTCTGGGCACAATAGCAAGTAAATTTGTCTGGTCACGCCGTAAATTAAGGTCTGATCACGATAAAAAATTCGGTTGTCTGGTCACGCCAGCAAGTAAGGTTGGCTGGTCATCACAACAAGTAGGGTTCTCTCGTCAAGACAAAAAGTAACGTTTTCTGGTCACGACACTAAGTAAAGTTATATAGTCACGCCAGCAAGAAAGTTTGTCTGATAGCACCAACAAGTAAGTGCGGACTGGTTACGTCAGCAAGAAATGTTGTCTAATAACGCTATAAAATACGGTAGTTCTAGTCACGAGACATAATACGGTTCGTTGTCACGCCATAAAGTATGATTCTCTGGTGGCGACAACAACAAAGGTTGTCTTGTCACGACAAAAAGTGAGGTTGTCTGATCACGCCAGCAAGAAAGGCTGTCTGATCACTCCAACAACTAAGGTTGTTTGTATGATCACGTCAGTAAGTGAATGCTTTCTGGTCACCCTAGCAAGTAAAGTTATCTGGTCACCCTAGCGAGTAAAGTTATCTGGTCACCCTAGCGAGTAAAGTTGTCTGGTCACCCTAGCGAGTAAAGTTATCTGATCACCCTAGCGAGTAAAGTTATCTGGTCACCCTAGCGAGTAAAGTTATCTGGTCACCCTAGCGAATAAAGTTGTCTGGTCACTCTAGCGAGTAAAGTTATCTGGTCACCCTAGCGAGTAAAGTTATCTGGTCACCCTAGCGAATAAAGTTGTCTGGTCACTCTAGCGAGTAAAGTTATCTGGTCACCCTAGCGAGTAAAGTTGTCTAGTCACTCCAGCAACTAAGGCTGTGTGTATGATCACGTCAGTAAGTTAATGCTTTCTGGTCACCCTAGAGAGTAAAGTTATCTGATCACGAAATGTTGTTTGATCACGTCAGCAAGTGATGTGTTTAGCAAAAGTTTTTTACTCCCCTCATCATCAATAAGTGATGTCTCTCTACGGAAGTTTGCCAGTAATGGACTCCCATCATCCTCCATTTTATGCCTTGGTGGTTCACTCGTACAGACGGTATCCTATTCATCTCATGATGCTTCATTTCCACTTGTGTCTTCTCTGCTTCTGTCTTATTTTCCTCCCTTCAACGCAACAACACAAACTTCAAATAAGAACTTTAACAAATTGTCATGTCTTCTAATATATCAAAAATGTTTGATTTGTATTTCTGTTTATAGTCATTTTTTCATTCACTTTTATGTCAGAATATATTTATTTATTTTCTTCTCTTTACACGAAGTTGTTTTTATTCATAAGCGCTATGATCGCAGCACAACACCCGTATTCGTTCTGTTTCCTATTAGTGCTTACCTACGCTTTTTGTGGTCAATTTATCTAAATATTATATCAATAAATAATAAATAATGAATTGAAATATTTTTTTTTTTTTAGAATTAGAGGTTAGGATTAGTTAAGTTTTACATGTATAATCCTAACCCTGAATATAATTATATTTCATTAAGAAATGATAAACATAAACTGATATACACAAACAACGGAAATAATCACACAGGTATGCACTAATTGGCGCAACGGGGGTTAGAATGTCATACTAATACTTATTCTTCTATATATCCACATCTCAACATCAATCCTGTCATCTAAATTACCAATGTTTCCGAGTTACACATGTTATATAGAGTAACTGCAGCACTTAACAATTATTATTTTTAGTTTGTGATTTGTTGTTTATGTTAATAGTTCTCTCGAAACGACTCTCAAAACAACAAATATTATTCATTGAATCTCATAGATTTAATGATTACAACTTCCGTTTCCGTTCTGGAGACTACATCCTGTTGGAAATCTAGTAATTGTTCTCTTATAAGAGAGATTCATTGAGACAGTGAGAATAAACACTGAAAAAGAAGATGAGTTTCTGCATTATTTCTCAAACTCCTGTTGGTTTGTAGATGTAGTTTGAAGATGGAAATCTGTTCTGTCATGGTTTACATGTTGTTACTATTATTATTATTCTTCTGCCTTCGCTCTCTTATAACTAACACGAAAGTCCGTGTTATTTTCGACGAGGAGCTTGAAGTACGTTGTAATGCTAGTTCCACAGCAGAGCTGTGTTATGTGTATCGCGGAAGATCCAGGACATCAGTTTTCATCATGCCTTTAATTTTGGGTGGGATTCGATAACATGTGACAGCCTTCCTGTCTGTTGCCAGACGGCGAATGTGTATTACTCTACGCCGCGACGGTTTATCTTTTCAGAACAAAATATGTGTCTGGGTGGCAGTCTCCGAGGAGGCGGTAATAGTGGGTTTAGACTTGGGTCGACTACGTCAATCTCGCACGATGTGTTCCGCTGTCAGAAACTCGTGTAATTAGAAGTATTGTGCTTGTGCTCATCGGGTACTGAACCTTTTATATCCGCTAACATGATTCCGGTATTAGAAACCATCGACAGCAGATTTCGGAATGGATGTGTTTGCTCTCTTAGCCGAGGTGTCATTCACTGACATCTTGAACCCATCGTCCAAGTCTCAGTCTCTACACATTTGTGAAGTGCATTGGGGCCTGGACGCTTGTTCACGTGCTGAACAAACTCTCACCGCGAGCATATTTTCCGTAAAGGAAAGCATAAATGGTAGTGTTGGGCCTGATCGCTTAGGTGCAGCGGGGACTATAAACCTGTTCTCAAGCTAAACAGAACTTTAGTTCCGATTTCCTTTTAACGTTTTCCCTTTCAATTTCTTCTTCTTCTTCTAATGCGCTCGTTCTCAAACTCCTGCAGATTGGCAGGATGTAGTCAGGAGAACGGAATGAGTTATGTCATGGTTTACAGCATTGCTGCGATATCTGCGCCTTTTGGCCTGACACATCCAACTTCAGCATGGCTTTGGGTCACTGACCCTATATGGGATGGGACAGCCAACTCCATCCCATAACATCCTTAGTCTCCTTTTACGACATGCGTGTAAGGTAAACAGTGTTGCTATTCTTTGCTCCCCTTTCGAGCCCCGGCAACACACGGGCGGCCTCCCCTTTCAGTTTGAAATTAGCGCTTCCCTCTGGTGCTGTGCTGCACTCGTATGGTACTAAAAATGTTGTCTTTTGAACACATATTTAGTCATGATACCTGCACATTTCGTGACAATTGCATTGGTCGCCCCTCCAAATGCTCATGCTGGACTGAGCTGCGTTATTGTGTGTCAACCGTGACGCTCTTTGTATTGGCACAGAGGTGTCAGAGATATTGTCAGTCGTAGCAACCAATTCTCACTCCATGTGCAACCTGTACATTAACGGACACGATCCCACAAGTGTTTGACAGAAGCAGCACGATCCGCTGTACTTCTGTTTCCAGGGTCCATCATGAGGAGATAATTTTTAGGATTTTGGTTATCTGCTAACCCGGGGTCCGCTGAGAACAATGCGGTACCCCTTAGCACTCCTCTCAGTGGTATGTTTGTCAATGTGCATGCTGGGGAGGTTTGTTTGAGTTATGTATGCTTTTAATGGTATGTTTGTCAATCGGCATGCTGGGGAGAACTGCGTGTGCAGATCGGTGGTGAGTCACACTGTTATCTATCATTTTATGGAAGAATATCGAGTTGTATACGAAAATCATTATGTCGTATGAGGCGACTAAGAAGGTTAAGGGTGTAGTTGGCTGTCCCATCCTATAGAGGATCAAAGTGACCCAGAAGCAATGCTGAAATTGGATGTTTCAGACCGAGAGGCGCATATATCGAAACCACGCTGTACATCATGCTATGGCGTACTCCGTTCTCTTGAGTACATTCTGCAATTCTGCAAAAGTTTAAAAGCGAACGCATAAGAAGTTATGAGTAAATTAAGTCTCGCGGGCCAAATCCGGCCGGTAATATATTTTTAATGGCCCGCCAGGCTAATTGAAAACCAATACTAGGTAGCTTCAAAAAAGTTCCAGATAGATCGACTAGTGTCTGAATGAAAGAAAAATGATGTTATGGAGAGTATATGTGTAGAAGTTGGTAATATCCTTGACGAAAAATATGGCAGAAGTAACCTTCATACTCTCGAAGAGAAGATACAGATGTTTGTGTGTTGTGCTTGTGACATCGTCAGACTTGAAAATGTCCTTGATTTAACAATGTACAAATGTCAAATTATGTGTTTTGCTTGATAAGTCACCTTAAAGACACTAGCATTGTTTAATAAAACATATGGTAATGCTGCAATGAAGAAATTGTAAGTATCATCCATCGGCTAAGAGATGCAATTAGAAGAAAGCGACTAGAAAAATGGACAACAAACAGCTGGATTATGTCTGCCTGACAATTCGCTTGCACATCTATCTCTACTGGCAAGGCAATAACCTCGCAAAGAACAATGTGAACATCCTGGAATGCCCTCCATATTATGCCGACTTTGCACCTGCTGGTATTTTTTTCCTGTTCCCTCAACTGAAATTGGCACCGAAAGGACAGTGATTCAATGATGTAGATGCAGTTATCACCAATGCGACAAAACAGCTAAGAGAGGTGTCAAAGAATGAGTTTCACGAATATTTTCAGCATCTGTATGCACGTTGGCAAAAGTCTGTAGTTTCCGAAGGTAACTACTTTGAAGGAAGTGTATTGTCGGTAATTCAATTGTTACTTATAATCCACTAATTCCACACATTTTTTAAAGTTACTTCGTATAAGTATCAGCTCCTTAACTCAGGTGATACTATTTGGTAGCATTAGAAGTAAAAAAATATTTGGCATATTGTCACACTAAAAAATGCTAAAATGGTCTCGCTGGTCCCAAAAGCTTGTCCGCCACTGTTTGAGATATAGAATTATACACATTCGTATCTCTCTGTCTGGCTCTGTTGAGGATAAGTACAAATCACCCCTAGGATATATAAGGTGTCAGTTTCAATCTTTTTTGCAGGCTTTTCAGAAAACAATGGTAACTTAATGGACGTAATTATATTGCCTAGAAAATAACTACAGCCAAAACATTATGGGTTTATGGCTACATACTCAATAGGATGTGCTGCCAATTTCTTAACATTCAAACATGCCTTTGTTGTGCTACCAACCACACCTCTCTGTGAATGAAAGAAATTGAAGTGAACTTGTAAGTCAGTCCAACCCGAAATTGAAGTAAATACCAATAATACCGTAACCTGGCACTTGTTTAGAAAGTGGCGATACAGGATGAATGAGAGTGTGGTTGGTATCTCGTTTTCCTTAGAGATTTGTAGTGATCCAAAATGCCATTCTGAAGTCTGATATATTGGGTCTTAAGGGACACAAAAACAGAAACCATGGCAATAGGAAGAGATACACACATTCTAAATATAACAGTGGAAAATCAAGTCATTAAACAAACCAACACCTTCAAATACTTAGGTGTAACATTCTCTTCAGATGGAAAGATGGACACCGACATAAACATTCGTTGTAACAAAACGAATCAAATACTGGGTCAATTATCCCCTTTATTGCAACAGAAAATTCTACCAAGGGCAACACACAAAAAAACACATCTTATCCAAAGTATCTTCATTCCAACCCTGTGCTACCAAGGTCAAACATGGTTCTTAACAACAAAACATAAAAGACAGCTGGTTACAACAGGGGTGCCTGAGAAAAACCGCAGCAGTTACAAGAAGACACAGAATTAGAAACGATGTCACAAGAGAAAGAGTGGGTATCATATCAATTCTACAATACATATAAAACTAACAGATACAATGGTTTGGTCATCTGGAAAGAATGCCGAGTGATTCATTAGTTTATAAAGCATATATGAAGATAGGAGAATCAGAAAGAAGAGCCAAGGGTGGACCTAGAGTACGCTGGATCGACAACATCAAAGAGACATTACACAAACACCAAATAACATTACCTGAAGCTGCCAAAAAAAGCGAGAACAAGAGCATTGTATCTCCCTCGACACCCTTTAATGGTAAAAGCGGAAGGAAAGAATAAGAAGGGTTAATAAATAATGTAGTAATGTTATTACATACACTTTCAAGACTATCCGTTTAATCAGCTTGTAATCAGTACAAGAACAAACGCAAAAGAAAAATAGATCATATTATATCATATGAACTACATTATACCAAATATTTTTCCTGTCTTTTACTTTTCTTGAGTGGCAGAAAGTAGCTCCTAAGTAATACTCATAATTGGTTCGTTCTCTTCATCTACAAAATAACGTAGCGTCTTAAAAAAGATTGGAAACACGTGCAACAGATATGTACGACAAAAAGATTTGTAACATATTCTGGCCTGCTTCATATAACCAAATATTTGTTCAAATATATAGTAACTATTTCGACAGAATTTGAGTGCTCAGATAACGGAAATGTCATCTGAAAAATCCCAGCAATATATCTCAATCATAACTGGCATTAGCGTGTCAGGAGTTTGCGAAAGACGCTGTTACGAAGACTGTAATTGTGAAATAACACGCGCTAGTCTTGACACGCGCTAGATAGTTTTAGCACAAGGCAGGTAATTTCTTTTTCACTTTTACCTTGTTTGTTGACTGTTTATGTTGTTCTATGTATATTATTCCGTTTTTCGGCGTCTATTTTTGTGTGCTAATTTCCTAGCAGAATAGTGTAATAAGTTTACCACGATAATTCCCGTCAGCTGTAAGAAATATTTTCATTTATCCTCATGCTTCCTACTTGAATTTATTTGTATAAGATATTATTTGAAGCAACATTGTTCTGTCTCTATGTTATTTATGTTTACAAGAATGCCTTTAGATCCTTGTGTACGAATATGCATGTTCTGTGTTTGTGTTTCTGATGATACTTTAATACTTGTACGGGATGTTCGTTAATGTTGTAATAGTACTTGTTTCGATTGGTCTGTTCTGAGTGACTTGAGTACACAGGCTGAAAGTCTTGACCGCGCCACATCTTATTTTGGGGATGTGGTTGGTCAAGTACGGAAATCCTGTTTACTTGTGTTGCAAAGCGATTCGGTGCCCGAATCCCCGTCATCTGTAAGAAATATTTTCATTTATCCTCATGCTTCCTACTTGAATTTATTTGTACACGATAAGACGCGTGAGTACAACTGAGCAATAATATCCACAAAGCTGGAAGGATGATACACATGTTTCAATAATTAAATAACCAGTTAAGATGTACGGACTGCGAACAGGACACGATAGATAACTGGTTCCCACTCCATGAGTTTCCTGTGGGGTCGCCGACTGGAAGATTAAGCTAAAAAATAAATATTGATTTTAAAGCAATTTTCATTCGAGTTTTACTACTTTTTGCTTCTATATCTCAGTGATACTTGATTTTCAACGCTGCTCATTTTGAATATCAAAATAAGAAAACTATTACATGTTAAGAGTAATATGAGGTTGGCATTAACGAAAATTCAACTGCGAATTTTGAGGCTTGTTAATGTGTTGGAATTTTCTTATTCTTCAGCGTTCGTTAACAAACTCATGCAACTCAGCAGGATGTAGGCCGGAGAACGGAATGCTTTGTGTCATGGTTATAGCTTTTCTCCGATGTCTACACCTTTTGGCCAGATCCGTCTTCATTGTCATTTCTGGGTCACTTTAACCCAATATGGACAGCCAACTCCACCCAATAACCTCATTAGTCGCACATTACGACGACGCATGCAAGATAAACAGTGTTACTATACTTTGCTCCGCTTCTGGGCTCCAGCAACTCGCGGGCAAATAATATTTTAAATAATCTCAATGTATATATTGTACGATAAAATGTTATCAAATTACATTACATTAACCACTCAATTTTCGATGTGTAGTAGTTTAAGATCAATAAACGTTGAAGAGAGCTAGCTCCTAAACAGCATCATAACCAGAAAGCTGAGGTTTTTTTGGTCATATAAAAAGACATAACAGCGTGGAAAGATTAGTAGTTGAAGGCAGAATTAGCGGAAACAGGGGAAGAGGGCGCCCAAGACGACGATTTTGCAGTGATATATCAGATTCTTTAAATACGAGTATATCTCAAGCTGCGACAAGTCAACTTGCCCAGAATCACTTAGTGTTCAGAGAATTCATAAGTAAGACCATGCTCTGGAAAGAATATGTCACATGATGATGATGAGTAGTTTACTTTGGTAAAGAGTCTGTTTTAAAGGAAATGTATCGGGGTCGCAAGTCATAATTGGGTCGTTCTCTGCGTCTACAAAATAACGTAGCATCTTAAAAAAGATTGGGAACCCGTGCAACTGTCTGATGCACCTTCAATTCAAGTTTTCATAAAGATAAGGTTGAGAACTGAACATTCCAGATCTTTGGTAACGAAATAAAGTATGTTTTAAAATTGGTGCCGTCCGATTTCACTTAATGTCTTAAGTATGAATGTTTGCATGTGGTATTGTATTTTCATGACGTTATGATTTTATAATTCATAATTGCAAGACACGCCCAATTTCATAAACCGTTCTTCGACCAATGTCAGCAAAATAATTATCAAAATTCATAAAAACATAAATTGCTATAATTGTCTAATATATGATCAGTTTAAGAACCAATGTTAGCCAAGCCATGCATGGGAGTATCCAGATATGAACTTTACCGATCAGCCGATCAGTCCTGGGGATTCCGGATTACTCTCCATTAATCTTAGCTTTTTTGTTTAGCTATTTTTTTTAATAAGATTGGTCGGATAATTTATCCCGAAGTGTTTACGAGTACTAAATTGGTATATGTAACGGTTTTCAAGCAGAAGATGGATCCGGTCGTCATGGAAGCACGACTTAATGGCCAAAACGTGAATGTTCTGGGCGTCCCGATGGCTTGTGCCATTGAGGTGGACGCCCACAGGATAACCCAAATTGTTTTTGATACTATACAGATGTTCACTAATTTGGTCTGCGACCCTCCTTCCAGTGTTACCTATATTTGTAATGGCACAACACTTACATATGATGACATAGATGACGTTGCGGGACATACATCGGAAGCCATCTTCAATGGTGAATGTAGTTTTAGGGAATATGACAGTCCGGGTCTGGATGACATAGGCACAGGTTATATTTTGTTATATCAGCTAATTGTGCCGTAATAATTAGGAACACTAGACTGAAGGTGACTCCGGACCAGTAGGTCCCTAAGGTTATTGTCACGTCTGTAAGCATCCAGAATTTCACAGAAAACTTCCCGCGTCTCGGGATACGACTGGAAAAGAGGAAGGTGGCGGAGAAGGACATGATTAGCAGCAGCGTTATGAAGGTGGAAAGTGAGAACAAGTCTGATCATGTCCGAAGAAGAAGACTTCCGAGTGTTGAAGAGGGTGTCCTGACGGGAGAGGCTGCACACTCGAAAAGGGCAAGCCTGAGGATCCTCTCGGGGTATAGGCGACATCAGAAGAAATCCATAATCTTGCAGGCTTTCTCGAAAAAGTCCTCCTTACCAATACACAAGCATCGGAGACAAAGAAGATGATATAATGGAAGGAAATCTAGACAGGCATAGGTATAAGAAGAGGTGTATAGAAGAAAGCTATGAACATCTGTCGGTTTGTAGTATACCGATGTGCTGAGACAGGAGGGTTGGATAGTGATGTATATGTCAAGTAAGTTCACATGCGAGGTGGAGATCTCCGATGTGAACTTGATGGCCAGGTGAAATTTGTCAATGAAGTGTACGAAGCGTGCCAGATCAGCCTGAATGATTATGGACTTTAACGGACAAACAGCAGTATTCTTGAAAAAGTGTTATATTATATATATTTATAAGAGCTGGAATTTATTACATTTATTCACAGCGATTCTAGGAACTATATCAAAACTTGAAGATAAAGAGGAGTTTTTTTTTGCCCCTCCCGCTCTCCTTAGAAAATCAGAACATGACTTTCAGTGCAAGGAATTTAACCACAAGACGTGTAAAATATCAAGTTATGTTTTTCCCACGGAAATGTTATCACAAATATTATGAATATTAAGGAATTCGAATTACACGTGAAAATAAGAAAATGTTCTTTATTTAATGAAAAATAATTCCCTACTCCTTACTGAAGGCGTATATGCGCCATTGTCTCCTACATCGTGACAAAATAATTGGACTTTTTAATCATATAAACAGACACAAAAGCATGGACAAAGTTAACAATGGAAGCATGGTTGCTGGTAATAGTAAAAAGGACAGCCATAACGACAATGAACAATATACACCACCGAGTATGTAAATATGTTTTTGTGGTCGTTGAGTTTTTGTGGCTGTATCGTTATCGACAAAGCATGCTTCACTGCAATGTTCAGTACCGTAGTCAGTTCCCTCGTACTTAAGACCTACTAGCGATAGAAGTGATATTATACTATTGTAGAAGTAGTAAAATTTTAAACGTATTAGTTATAGTTGCCGAATTCGGATATGTCAGATCATTAGCACAAATAAAATAGCGTAGCAACGCAATTACTATACACGAACTACATCCAAATAGAAATTTTCTTCTTTTCGAACATTAGGATTGCGAGCATTTAGCTCTTACTTCCTATGTTTATTGGGAAGGATTCTCCGATCTTTCTTTCATACCCAGGAGGCATCAGCTTTCAGCTTAGTGCAACACCCATTGAAGGAGCCTTCTACTCAGAGGGGGTACATGTCACGAGACGAGTCAATACTTTTCTTGGGTCACCAATTGTCCTTCCTCCGACGTGGCGCTTCGCAGCCAGCGAGATGCATGCTAAATAACCCATCTAACACTGAGAACACACATATCTACTTATTTATCTACCAAAATAACATATCCATCCATCCATCCATCCATCCATCCATCCATCCATCCATCCATCCATCCATCCATCCATCCATCCATCCATCCATCCATCCATCCATCCATCCATCCATCCATCCATCCATCCATCCATCCATCCATCCATCCATCCATCCATCCATCCATCCATCCATCCATCCATCCATCCATCTATCTATCTATCTATCTATCTATCTATCTATCTATCTATCTATCTATCTATCTGTCTGTCTGTCGCGTCTGTCTGTCTGTCTGTCTATCTATCTATCTATCGTGTGCTCATTCACATGGGAGGACCATAGACTAGTCGCTGCATCAGTTAAGTTATTTTACTACTATTTTATTCTCATATATCACAATTATCTGCTCATATTCTCTTCCTGCTGTTTGCTCATTCTCTTCTGTTCCTGCCGTTTTTGGCCTCTTTCTCTCTCCCACCTGATCCCTCGTACCATCTGATTTTGCTCTTCCCTTACATCATGATTGCTTGTCTGTAGCATTCATTCTCTGTTGCCACTTTTGAGGTGAGTATTTTTATTTTTTAAATTTTATTTTAATGTAATTTACTTGCTACCATATCTTTTCCTTTGTTCATCTCACATTCTTCAGTCTACTTTCTCCTCCCTACTTACTACTACCTTCTCCCCATATGTTTTTCTCACCTGTCATGCTTCCACATCTTTTCTTCCATCATTACCTATCTGCTATTGTCCTCATTATAACCCTATTTGTCTCCATGTAAGACTTGTTTTATTGTGGTCATTTGTTTGTCCTGATGAAGGCTTTATAGTCGAAACGTCGTCTGTCTCTGTATCTCGTTGTTATGTTGTTTTATGTTTCATTTTGGTAACACACCTACCTATTTTTGTATTTCTTGACAATAACACTCGCCTTGGAGACAGAAATATCATTCCCCTTGGTGACCCAAATTATCACTCCACTTGGATATCACCCGCATTATCGACGCAGATAACACACTACGTGGCGACTAAAATGTTCTTCGCCTTGGCGACCCAAATATTACTCTACCCAAAAATCGTAAACACTAGACACCCACCGGATTTGGTCTGCCTCTTAGCGATTCTGTTTACCCCTGCACATGATGATTCAAGTTCACGGTGATCGTACACATATTACATGTCTGTGCTCAGTCTCTCGTACACATAGGGCCTATTACATGTCTGTACTCAGTCTTGATCGAAGTCTACTTCAACTCATCCTTCCGACCTCACTGTAGTGTGACACACTTTGATCTATCTCCTTATAATACATGCAGCAACACCACACCCCCCCCCTTTCCATAGCAATTTGTTGTCACGTTCCGTCATAAACATCCCTCTGCATGGGTTAGTCTTCACCCACAAATCCTCATATTTTCCGTGATTCAGACTTAAACAACCGAGATAAAAGAAGCTTGTGAAGGTTATGTGGACATCAAAGGCAAGCTATTCCCATGTAATGACGGAAATGAATGTGGAGACGGGATCTCAACAGGTGAATCTCGTATGCAACATTCGCGGAGCTGA
Source organism: Meghimatium bilineatum (assembly GCA_034231615.1). NCBI lineage: Eukaryota > Metazoa > Mollusca > Gastropoda > Stylommatophora > Philomycidae > Meghimatium > Meghimatium bilineatum. The sequence continues at coordinate 36,200,768 of CM067305.1, read as the reverse complement.
CAGGGAAAGATAAGATAGGGGAATGTCTACAAAGACTGGGAAGGCTTAGGTGTAAATTGGTTCTCTGATCTGACAGCTCGCTAGGTACTCGTGGAAAAGTGGCACAGATGTGGCAGCTCCACATTGCTCCTAGTGGGTTTTATCTCTAACATTGCAGCATTTAAGTGGGTTTGTTAAGAATAGGCGGGTTTTTAACTGCATCAGTTCCTAATAACATAGATACAATATTTTGGTCGTTATATACATACAAGATGATGACGTTCCTGCTTCGCTTAGACGTAGGTGAAGATGAGAATGACGACAAGGCAATCGATTAAGTTTGAATGATTTTCTGAATACGAATGTGATTGTTAATACGAAGAGACTACAATATATAAATACAAATAGGCCGTTATATATGTCTTTGGTAAAGGACCGTACTGCGGTATCAATAAAAAAAAAACAACAATTTTCTTGTTGTTATGAGCATTTCCCTCGATTTAGTTTAATTGTTGATGCCATCTGGGGAAAACCTGTAAATGGGCAGAGAAGAATTTGCTACTTTACGGCTTCCTTCCTAGTATATGTCATGATCCGTTTTCGGAGGGGGGGGGTGGCAGGATCAACTCCCACCTTTCCTCTCCCTGTTACGGTCTTGTATATTTATATATATATACATGCATGTATACTAATTAATATATATTGTCCGGTTGGGAGAGTCGTACCTCAGCAAATGGAGGCTTTCAACCCTGGAGGCTTTCAACCCTGAACAAATATACATACAATGTAGACGCACACCTATACATTCATACATCCCTGACTTAGTGCTTAAACCATTCGTTCTAAACTTACGAGGTTAGTCGGTTCAAATCCCGCCCTTAAAACGACGTAAACTTCAATACAAGTACTTACAAGGAACACAGAACACACATAAAGTATACCTAAAGGATATATAGAATGTTACCAATGTCAACAAAAAAACATCTTATCCAAAGTATCTTCATTCCAACCCTGTGCTAACAATATCAAATATGGTCCTTAACAACAAAACATAAGAGACAACTGGTTACAACAGAGATGAGATGTCTGAGAAAAGCCACAGGAGTGACCAGAAGACACAGAATTAGAAACGATGTCATAAGAGAAAGAGTGGGTGTCATATCAATTCTACAATACATACAAAACCAACAGATACAATGGTTTGGTCATCTGGAAAGAATGCCTTGTGATTCATTAGTTTATAAAGCATATACGAAGAGAGGAGAAGCAGAAAGAAGAGCCAAAGGTAGACCTAGAGTACGATGGATCGACAACATTAAAGAGACATTACACGAACACCAAATAACATTATCTGAAGCTGCCAGAAAAGCGAGAACAAGAACATTGTATCTCCCTCGACACCTGTAAATGGTAAAAGAGGAAGGAAAGAAGAACAAGAAGAAAGAATATATGGACGGGCACTTGTATTTACAGGTGGATTAGCATAACAAGCGGTATTCTATAGAGTAGCAGGAATATGGTAACATCCGATGAAGAATAAATCGAAAAATCTATACTCATAGGCACATATTCCAAAAACTTCACAGCAGAAATGAAAGCCGCAACAGAAGCAGCCAAAATGTTCATAAATTGCTTGCTGAGTCATAACAGACATGTAGTATTTTTAAATCATGCAAAGTTAATATTGCCCGCAGTAAAAGATCCATAGAACATGATCATGAATAAACTCATGTACTGCTTACTACACCTCAGTACTACGACCAAAGAAACAGTACTGCAGTGGATCCCTGGTCACTGTGGCATACTTGGAAATTAAACAGCTGATCTTCTGTCAAGGAAAAGAATAGAAAATTTAATGGCATAATATGAATGTAAGACTATGATAAAAGCAGAATATAGGAAAAAGTGAAAACAGATGCACTAATTTGAAGAACCAATTGACCCTTACCAACAAATCTCACGAAAGGAACAAACTATTATCTTCAGACTACGATTTAGCTACAACAGCTGAGAAGTCACATGTTTAGGAAACTCAAAATTAGTGGGACAGACTTGTTCAACTGTGGACTCAGTCCAGACATTGCAGAAAACACTGCTCATGCATATCAACTCTAATTAGAAAAAGAAAATATGACCTACCTAGACAGCACCCTTCCAAACCTGGAGGTTTCCATAGATGACCTGAAGCTAAATACACTTCATTGAAGCTACTGGTGCTGTAACATGATAACTGACCGAAGAACGATGAAGAAGAGGAATAAATTTATCTCATGCCATTGTTTAAACAAAATATATTTTTGTGTAGGAGATCCCAGCAGATAATCGATTGAAGCTGCGGATCTACCTGATATGAGTGATATTCTCGGCAGGGGGCGTGATGCCTCGCTAAGAGGGACGGCGTATATATTCAGTAACACGAGTAATATTACTATAATCCTCTAAGTCTTTTCAATCTTCTAGATAAACAAACAAACACACTGATGTTCAAAGAGCTCAGATGGTGAACATTATGTGTAGACTAGTACACGGAATGTCATATTTCGGTTCAAATGCACTGCAACAACAGGGGGTTTCACAATGTGCTAATAATCTACTTTTCTTTTCTGCGTTTACTTCATAACTCCAGTGATTAGCAGGCTGTAATCCAGAGAACAGAATGCGGTGTGTCAAAGTTTACAGCTTAGCTACGGTATATACTCATTTTGGTCGGACACATTCAACTTCAGAAATGCTAATGGGTAACTTTGATCCTACATAGGGTTAGACAGCCACATATCAGTATCCTGTTACCACATACAGAAAAGGTAGATGATGTAGCTATTATTTATTCCCATTTCGGGTCTCGGCTACACAAGGGCGAATCAGGTTTCATTGGACGTTAATTTTTAAAGTCTGGTATTATCAAATTAATCTGGAAGCATCCAAGTCTGGGATCGTCAAATTAATCTGGAAATATGTAAGTCTGGGATTATCCAATTAATCTGGAAATATGTAAGTCTGGGATTATCCAATTAATCTGGAAGTATCCAAGTCTGGGGTTATCCAATTAATATGGAAGTATCCAAGTTTGGGATTATCAAATTAATCTGGAAGTATTCAAGTCTGGGATCGTCAAATTAATTGGAATTATGTAAGTTTGGGTTTATCAAATTAATCTGGAAGTATCCAAGTCTGGGATCGTCAAATTAATCTGGAAGTATTCAAGTCTGGGATCGTCAAATTAATTGGAATTATGTAAGTTTGGGTTTATCAAATTAATCTGGATCTATCCAAGTTTGGGATTATCCAATTAATCTGGAACTATCCAAGTTTGGGATTATCCAATTAATCTGGAAGTATCTAAGCTTGGGATTATCAAATCAATCCAGAAGTATCTAAGTCTGGGATTATCCAATTAATCTGGAACTATCCAAGTCTGGGATTATCCAATTAATCTGGAAGTATCCAAGTCTGGGATTATCCAATTAATCTGGAAGTATCCAAGTCTGGGATTATCCAATTAATCTGGAAGTATCCAAGTCTGGGATCGTCAAATTAATATGAATCTTCCTTATGAATCTTCTGAAATCCCAGCGTCTCTGGCAAGTTGCCCCACTTCCTCTAGCGACATGTGCATCATTTATGAATATCTCTTGTCGAACCATGTCTTGGTCAGCCTCTGCTGTCCTCTACCGCCCTCTCTAACATCCCTCTTTCCATGCCATCATGTCACTTCACATGACCGAAAAAAACTAACTTTCTTCTCACTATGGTGTTTAAAATGCAGCCTCATTACGTGTGAACGACATAAATGTTTGAGCAAATAGTGCAGGTTCATTTTGTAAGTTTAATTTTTTTGTATTATCCATGAATTTTGTTGTTATTGTGAAGACATGTTTTCTAGTGTCACGTGATAATATACGTGCTGGTGCACCTCTTGGACGTGGTATTTCCGATTTCAGCACCATGGTACGAGAATGATGTTATAAATTTACAAATACTCCTTGGCACAAAAACGGTTCCTCACACTGCCATAGAGTGTCAAAGACCATGCTGAAGTTGGATATGTCAGGCTGAAAGGAGCAGAAATTGCAGCCAAGCTGTAAACCATGACACACGTCATTCCGTTCTACGGATTAGATCCTGTTAATCTGAAAAAGTTTGAAAATAATTGCAGAAGAAGAAGAAACAAAAACTGAATTAGTCAAAATTGCATTGCTGTTTATTTATGTATAGAATGTACGCCTCTTTTATGGGAAAATTATTGCTAGTCTTTGAGAACGAGCCCTAGACAGTCTGGCTTACACAAGATATAAAACATCACATATAAACACATTCCAAGCTATAGACGGTACAAAACATCATATATTAACACATTCCAAGTGACTAGATATAAAACGTCAGATATAAGCATATTCCAGGTTTATAGAAGAGATAAAACGTCAGATATAAGCATATTCCAGGGTTATAGAAGAGATAAAACGTCAAATCTAAAGACATTACAAGTGGCTAGATACAAAACGTCAGATATAAGCATATTCCAGGTTTATATAGGAGACAAAACGTCAGATATAAGCACAATGCTGGTTTATAGAAAAGACAAATCGTCAGACATAAGTACGTTCACCGCTTAAAACGGAGGTGTCGGGCCAATTGCGCAAATAAAAAGTATTTCAATTTTCTGGAATACATCCTGAAGAAAATCTAGTAGCATCATTGTCCTGCTACAAGAGATCCAGCGGAAGTTTAAGAATGAACGAAGAAGAAGAAGCAGAAGCGCATTCCATGTTTATAGAAGATACACACCGTCAGATATATACATATTCCAAGTTTATATTAAATACAAAACGTCAGATATAAACATATTCCAAGTTTATATTAAATACCAAACGTCAGATATATACATATTCCAAGCGAGAGAAAGCGCAAGAAGAAATTCACAACTGTAATTTTATTTACTTCTATACATTAGATGAAGCGGAGTTGCCAGATATATTTTCAATAAAAAGGCCAAATAGCACAAGAAAAACGCCAAAAAAACAAAACAAAGTTCACCAGGTAGAGGCCAAAACAAGGCCATACTAATTTACACTAGTATTGATATATTTTTGGATTAATAGCGCGTGTACAAAGTTTCCACAATTCTGATACATCAGATGCCTTTTTTTTAGCCATATGTAGTTTTTTTGCTAGTTACTATTGTATTTGCTACTGCTATCATGTGAATTTTTTTCTATTTCCCTGATAACGTGGCTATTGGTGAAAACGTTAAATTACCTGCTGAAACACATGTATCAGCACACTAGCCAAACAAGGAACGTTAAAAAGGAAAGTATATTTTACAGTTATAAATTTATGAATTGATAGCACTACATCCATAACAAAAACACCCTAGAGTTACAGTTGACTTCGTTGGTAGTGTAATCCCAGCTAGATTTTCACAATAAAGCATCTAACACGCAGGTGCTAACATGTGTCACTTAAACTTTAATGTTTAAGTTTTTACATGTCTTTTTTTTTATATCACTGGCACTTGCTCTGCTTTCCAGTTTAAAACAACGATTTGAGATCGAACATTTTTGTTTCTTCTATTTAAGGCTTTCCATTTGGTTTTTTGTAACAATGAACGCGAATGGTCGACATTTCCTCCTCTCTATGTTAGTCATCGACTCATAATTCACAATTATACTAAACAACATGGACACTCTTCCACTTAATTAAAATATAACCGTAGAATACAACTTTCACTCTTCCAATTACACCCTGATACCTTAAATTCATTTTCAACTGGAGGGCAGTAATAATATCAGATTAAAACATTTATTTACATCAAACAATAACATTTCCGTTTTATTTCAAAACACCCGTTATTTTTATCTCAAATACATTTTAAGCGAATGATAGACATTCAGTCTTCCACATTGCAGGCTTAGCTCTAAATATGTGCCAACAGTCAAACCAATTTTCGTGAAGCTAAACACACTTGAAAAAGGCCAAATTTATCGAATTTGACATTGAAAAGGCCAATATGGTAATCCTGAGATGAAGTCTGCTCGTGGTCTGTCTATGTCATAATTATAGACCAATGAACAAGTGATGATGTGGTCATTCTTCTTGTAACAGTATAAAAATTCATGAGAACAACGGGAATTGAACCAGTCCACTCTGACGGCACCAAATCTCCTGGCAACAAGAGTAAACTGATTTTTCCGTACCTGACTAACCGCATCTCCAATAAAAGATGCGATTTTGTCAAGACATTCAAGCTGTGTACTCAAGTCACTTAGAACGGACCAATCTAGACAAGGACTATTACAACAACGAACATGTATTGAAATATCATTAGTAACACAAACATATAACATTCGTATTCGTTCTACAAGGGTCAATAAGTCTTCATGTAAACATAAATAACATTTAGACAGTACAATTTTGCTTCACAGAATTCTTATACAAGTAAATTGAAGTAGGAAGCAAGAGGATAAATTAAAAATTCTTGAGACCAACAGGAATTGAACCAGTCCGTTCTGACGGCACCAAATCGAGTCAAGACAAAATAACAAAATCGTATCTTTTATTGGAGATGCGATTAGTCAAGCACGGAAATACCCGTTTACTCTGGTTGCCAAACGATTTGGTGCCGTCAGAACGGACTGGTTCAATTTCCGTTGGTCTCAAGAATTTTTAATTTATCCTCTTTCTTCGTACTTGAATTTACTTGTAACTATATAGTTCATAGGTGAGCAAAATATGGTTAGAGAAAAATTAGGTTACGCATTAAGTTAACTTTATATGGTTATACAACAAACTCCATTATTTTGAAAGTTTAGGGATGCTGATTGATCGATTGCAGAAAACGTATTGATTGAAGTTGCAAGTCGAATTTGTGCCAGCTAAATGTGACTGGTTCTAAAAACACGTCTCTGCCGTATAATTTTTCTGATAATTGAGATTTGTTTATAATAGTTTATTATGTAATAGCTTATAATAGGTTAAAATTTTTATAAAGGAAAGTTTATAATAGAAAACGATTTTCACATTTGGTAAAAGAGATGATAGCACAACAGGTAAAAGCTGATGTTAAGTACAACAAGTACCCGTTATGAACTTGGCTGAACCAGGACAACTGTCTTATAACTTCCAACTGTCAGTTATCAAATCATATTAGCGCTTTTGGGAATTTGGTCTGAGTTTATTATTATAGGTAAGAAATACAGCTGGTGTTTGAGTACTCGGCAAAGATGGTGCTCACTGAACTGGAGACCGATGAGAAAACTTCAATAACACGAGAAACAGATCGGTGCATTCGTCTTGCTGTTAGCTCAGAATGTTTATTGTTTGCAAGTTATTTATAACGTATTTATCAGTATTCAAAATACATTGAGCCCAATATCATACAAGGGCTGGGTCATACACTGTGAAGATTTCAAGGCATTATTGTGAAGTCTTATCATACATAAACACACTACTGTAGATCGCGAAGATCATGTAATGTACACACTTAGCTACCCCGGTTTATAGCTCTAGAGACCTTGTTAAAACTAGTCTACAGAAGCATGTATAAAAATAAAACGAATCTATATTGATACATTCTTCGATCGAAACATCGATTACGTGTATTTGCCACTTGACCAAACGTGTATGCGGCCTGCGAATTGGACGTTCCCATTCTTGATCTATACTCTATTGCGCATGCGGTTGTGTCTGTGAGTCTCACCAATGGCTCACTAGACAAACCAACCATGCAACAGAAAACCTTAGTAGATGACATGCCTTTATATTGAGGTTATCTTCTTATAGAAGCTTCATGGCACGTCAACTATATAATCCCGTAGTCGATAACATTTACCATTTTGTTCCGACAGGCCGACGTTGTGCTTGAACTAGTTACGGGCACGGCGTGGATGGGCGGAACAATAAAGAAACCTGTCGCAAGGGCCAGAGTTGTGCCCTGATGTCGACGTCTGTTTCGGCGGCATTGAACTCGAAATTCCGCCGAAGACGGATGTGTCGGGCCATTGGCGCAAATAAAACGGCGACACAACGCATTTCCATTCTCTGGACTACATCCTGCTAGAAATCTAGTAGGACAATGGTCTTGCTACAAGGGAGAGCCAGCAGGAGTTTGAGAATGAACGATGAAGAAGAAGAAGAAGAACTCGAAACACCATCAAGTCAAATGGCAGCTGGAACAGAGGGCGGAGCACTTACGGGAATGCCCCACGTGCTGTGAGGCCGGTTTTCTAATCAAGAATCAAGAACTCTATGGGATAGGTTGATAGTTAACTCCACTCTAAAAACTTCATAACGTTTCTCACGACATACATGTTAGGTAATAGTGTCTCTAATATTTACTCCCCTTTTAGGCCCAGGTAACACACGAACACGTTCTAAAATGATACTCATAGAACCAGAAGATGAATAGCAATAAGACTAACAGTGAGTTGAAAGAGGTGACAATACGGTGGTCTTCAAACATTTTAGCATGTGGCCCATATTCAAGCAAATTTTTTTCCGTGGCACTATATACAGAAATAACACGTCAATATCACTTCCCTTATAATATGAGTATATTTTCTTAATAATTTCGGATCATGGCTTTAATGTGGCCTTTTCAGACGAGTCATTAAACCCCCAAATGTCCCATATTTTCGTCTCGTCTCCTCAGCAAGATTCTGTGGTCATCTGAAGGGATGCATATGGCTATCGTTGAGAACAATTGTTTTAATATCTCAGAAATCCGCCAAAGATGAATGTGTCGGGCCATTGGTGCAAATAAAACGGTGTCACATCGCATTTCCATTCTCTATACTAACCCTGCTGGAAATCTAGTAGGACCATGGTCCTGCTACAAGAGAGATCCAGAGGGAGTTTGAGAATGAACGTTGAAGAAGAAGAAGATATCTCGGAAATAATGTGATACTCTGAATATGGGAATTAAGAAAAACATAATGTTAATAGAACGACATGGATCAGCGATATCAATAATAACAATAACAATAATTTTAGGGTATTCCATAGAGTTGATATCTCGCCTACCACACCTAACTCGTAGAAGTAGGTGGTACCAGAGTTGATATCTCGCCTACCACACCTAACTCGTAGAAGTAAGTGGTACCAGAGTTGATATCTCGCCCACAACACCTAACTCGTAGAACTAAGTGGTAACAAAGTTGATAGAGAGCTCATATGTGCTAAAGCTTTCAAAATAATGGAGGTCGTTGTATAACCATATAAACATACTCTGCCGACCGTGACATAAATATATATTATTAAATAGTAATCTCAATTGTACCTTAATTGTATTTCATAAAAAGAAAAATATCAAAAAGCCTTATCAGACGTTCTTCACTGTAGATCTTGTAAATGTTATCTTAAATCTCTAAGAATAACGAGTCTTCTAAAAGCATCGTTTCTTGCCTCCACAAATCGCTCTAGCATATTTAGTAGACTCAACTCTTTATTGCGGTATGTAATACTTTGAAATGAAACCTCTGACTTAAATGGGATCAGCGTGTGCATGTAAAATGCATGTTTCAGCATGTATGCAGAAATTCTTTTGCATAAAAGTCTACAAACATTTGGAGGTAACATTGTTGTCCTCATTCCGACTACACAACCTATGTGATCCGTGGTAAGACTAGCAATTTGCATGTGCACTCTATAAGACTGTATCCTGTTTATATTATAATGTTATCTTCCTATTTATTTCTTTGCCCAATTTTTGCTTGCCTCTCCTCAACTCTGCCTTCAGGTAAGGTATTTATGCAGATATATTCCCGCCAACTAAAGACTTTCTATGATAAGGTCTTTCAATAATGTCTTTATACACTGCCCTACAAGCTAAGGACTTTCTACGATTTTGGCGCCTCCTTATAAGACCACTAAGCCACGGCCTTTGACAATTTAAGACATGTGGGTTAAATTGGGAATCTGCCTGTCTGTCTATCCTGATCTGATCTGAGTTAGAGAACATCTAACCTATCTAATCTAACATATCTAATCTATCTACATCTAACCTAACCTACCTAATCTAACCTACCTAATCTAACCTACCTAATCTAACCTACCTAATCTAACCTACCTAATCTAACCTACCTAATCTAACCTACCTAATCTAACCTACCTAATCTAACCTACCTAATCTAACCTACCTAATCTAACCTACCTAATCTAACCTACCTAATCTAACCTACCTAATCTAACCTACCTAATCTAACCTACCTAATCTAACCTACCTAATCTAACCTACCTAATCTAACCTACCTAATCTAACCTACCTAATCTAACCTACCTAATCTAACCTACCTAATCTAACCTACAACACCTAACTCGTAGAAGTAGGTAGTACCAGGGCTGACGTATACGAAACAGGCCATATACCTAAAGACCTAACATCATCAATATTCATACCACTACCCAAGAAGCCCAGGGCTGTGGACTGTACAGAATATAGAACAATAAGTCTAATGAGCCATCTAACTAAAATACTTCTCAAGATAATACACGAAAGAATTAAGAACAAGATAGACATGGAGGTCGGTGAAGAACAATTCGGTTTTAGGAAAAACAAAGGAACTAGAGAAGCTATACTGAGTATCCGGCTAGTGATAGATAAATATATAGAAGTCCAAAAAAGTATCTATATTTGCTTCATAGACTACAGCAAGGCCTTTGACAGAGTCCAACATGAAAAATTAATCAAATGTCTTCAAGAAATAGGCATAGATGGAAAAGACATCAGGCTGATTAGAAATATATATTGGGAACAAACTGCATCAATAAGGTGTGAAAACAGCTACTTTCCATACATAGAAATAAGAAGAGGGGGTAAGACAAGGATGCATTTTATCACCAAGCCTATTTAATATCTACACAGAGAATATCTTTAAAAATATAGAAGAAATACCAGGACTCAAGATCAATGGGAAAATAATAAACAACATTAGATATGCAGATGACACTGTTCATTTAGCAGAAAGTGAACATGAACTACAAAGACTAATAGATCAAGTCAATAAATCAAGTAATGAATATGGACTGGATATAAACATTCAAAAAACAAAAACCATGATAATCAGCAAAGACACAGAAGAACAGGAGATAAACATAAACATATAGGGAGAGAAACTACAACAAGTAAAACAGTATCAATATCTTGTACACATAGTCACAAATGATGGCAGATGTGAAACAGAAGTTAAAAGGAGAATAGGAATGGCTAAAAGTACCTTCAATGGCATGATGAAATTATTAATATCTAAACAAATTACAAACAAGTTAAAAATGAGAATTATAAAATGCTACATCTATTCCATATTAATGTATGGCTCAGAAACATGGACACTAAATAAACCATTAGAAGACAAAATTGATGCCTTTGAGATGTGGGTATATAGAAGAATAGGGAGAACATCATGGAAAGAGAAGAAAACAAATAAAGAGGTGCTAAAGACACTTAATATGAAGAAAGAACTACTAAGAGAAATAAAGATCAGGCAAATAAAATACTTTGGACACATTAAAAGACATGACACTTTATTGAAGACCTTACTTGAGGGTAAAGTCAAAGGGAAGCGAGCTTGAGGTAGGCAGAGATACAAGTGGGGGAGTAACATTACACGATGGACAGGTTACAGTCTAGCAGAGTGCACCACCAAGACAAGAGACAGGAGATGCTGGAGATACGTTGCAGCCAACCTTCGTTGCGGAGACGGCACTTAATGATGATGAATAGATGTCTGAGAAAAGCCACATGAGTGACCAGAAGACACAGAATTAGAAACGATGTCATAAGAGAAAGAGTGAGTGTCATCAATTCTACAATACATACAGAACCAACAAATACAATGGTTTGGTCATCTGGAAAGAATGCCGTGTGATTCATTAGTTTATAAAGCATATATGAAGCTTTTTGAGGAGAAGTAGAAAGAAGAGCTAAGGGTAGACCTAGAGTACGCTGGATCGACAACATCAAAGAGACATTACACGAACACCAAATAACATTATCTGAAGCTGCCAGAAAAGCGAGAACAGGAACATTGTATATACCTCGACACCCGTAAAGGGTAAAAGAGAAAGGAAAGAAGAAGAGAAGAAGAAGAAGAATAGATGGATATGAATATGATATAAGAAAACCAACGAAGTTGATGTATTTGACTGTTTTCTAGGCTACATCCTGCTGGAAACCCAGTAGACCTATTGTCTTTTCGCAACAGAAATCCAGCGGGAGTTTGAGAACGTGCGAAAACTATATATATATATATATATATATATATATATATATATATATATATATATATATATATATATATATATATATATATATATATATATATATATATATATATGGAAAACAATTTACCATCTCACACTGGTCTCTCCTTTATTTCAATTGTTCCGAAAGAAGGCTTGTACTCTCAATAGAGATATGTTTATACCCTCATGGAAGATTTCTGCTTTGATGTTCAAAGATGTACTAGAGAGTAAGCCTCTGACTAGTAACTAACTCTCTGTGAAACTTGGCCTCCAGGTATCGTTTTTAAGGCCTTCCTTCCGGTGATTGCTCAAATTCCTCTTCTTTCTCCTCCCATCATTTTTAACCTCTTATCCCCCCTCCCATATCTCATTTATTCGTTATGGCGGACAGGTGGAGGTGGCATTGTTACCAGAACTGTGTTTTTACAAACGCGCTTTACCCTGACAACGCACTGCTCACACGCTTCTCCAAATATTTAGTTTGGAGTAGAGCCAGAATGTGTACCGAACAGATTTAGTCTGCGCGTGGCATCCAAAAGCGCGATTATGACTCAAGCAACAATAATTGATTATTATTAGGAGTGGTAACATTGCAGTGTTGACAAAAAGTTATGTTTTATTCTGGGTCTTTATTTTCTTCTGCTTTCATCTTCTTCAGAAGTCGATATTCATTTTTCATTCATTTTCCTTTTGCTCTGAAGTTAGAGCATAGGGCAGAGGTCAGATCTCTCCATTTCTGTCTGTTGAAAGCTATTCTGTGCAGTTCTTGAATAGTATGAATATTGGTTGTTTTACTTTCTCTAAGTATTGTTGTTCTGAGTGTTTCTTTTGGTCTACCTCTTGCTCTTTTGCCTGTATGTATCCATTCAAGAGATTCGTGGTGTATTCTGTTGGTGTCTGCGCGTAGGACATGCCCGATGTAGGACCATCGGTGTTTTCTGATAACATCTGTGATGAAATTTTGATGTGTCTCTTCTCTGATTTTATCATTCGATTTGAATTCACTCCAATGGATGTTAGTTATCCTACGAAGACATTTGTTCTAGAAACTCAGTAATTTATTTTCTGAAGATAAAGAGCTTTTCCAGCTCTCACATCCATATGATATCACCGGAATAACGCAGGAATTAAATAAGCGCATTTTCGTGCGTGTGCTGATTGACTTTGACTTCCAGATATTAGACAGTCTGTTAAATGCACTTGATGCTATGGCAATGCGAGTTGTAATTTAGAAGTCTACATGCTTCAAGTAAAATTTCCCAAGACCTCTGTCTTCTGCTGTAGTTATGCTATTTTAATGTTATTACAATATGTTTATCATATTGCTATACCATTGCAATATACCATAATAGTAGACCATTGCTTGTATCTTGGACACATAATCAGAAATGGTGGTAGATGTGAAATAAAAGTTAAAAGATGAATAGACATGGCTAAATTTACTTTGGTTTGTTGGATGCTAATCCAGCGTTATATGAGCTCATGCCCTTTTACCCAATGTCATTGTGTGATATACGCATGTGTTTGAGAGTTGTTGTTTAGTTCCATATAAGCTAAATGTAATTCCAATAACATGAGGTAAATATTGACATCTAAACAAATCACAAACTGAAAATGAGAATTATAAAATGCTACATCTATTATACATTAATATATTGCTCAGAGATATGGATAATGAATAAAGAGATAGAAGACATAATTTATGCATTTGCGATGTGGATATATAGAAGAAAATAGAGAACATTATTAAATGAAAAGAAAAATAAGAAATATTTTCTAAAAGCACTGCGTATGAAAAAAGAACTATTAAAGGAAGTAAAAATCAAATTTATAAAAAAATAAATGTATAAATACATCATTTTATCTTTCTTTCTCTGGGGAATGCACTACAATGGGAAGTACAATACTATGTCGTATTTCTTGATGGCGAAATCCCCGAATAGTAGAATATTAACGAATAGAATAAAACATATCTCTAGAATTTCTGAGATGCAGGCGAAAAGATACAGATTATGTGTTGAGGATAATAAGCGATCATACACGTTGGCCACAATATCACAAGGACAATTAATGGATTATCTTACATAATCAATAGAATGAGGTATCTATCTGTTCAGAGAGTTTTTCAGTATGAATTATGGGTCGCTCTCAAGATTACAGGCGATAAAGTGTGGATAAGTCCGGGAAAAAAATACATTTGATATATGACGAGACTGATAAATCAACACTTAACTGGGGTGCAAAGGGAACGCATTGCTCTCGGCGGACCCAGGGTTAGCAGATAACCAAGATCCCAAATGTACCTCCTCGCGGTGCACCCTGGAAACAGAATCAGCTCGAGAAACTCGACCTGATTCTGGCCACATCATTTGGGGATCGTGTCTAAGAATGTGGAGGTAGCAGATGGAAAGAGATTTGACTGCATAAGAGACAGACAATATCTCCGACATCACCAGCATCACAACATACAGCGACACTGTCGACATACAGTGACTCTAGTCAGTCCAGTCCGAACATTGGAGGGGCGGCCAATGTAAAAGGAACGTAAAGGTAGATGCATGGCGAGAGACAAATATATTTCATACTGAGTACAATGGTACAATGAAAAGGAGGAACAGCGCCAGAGGGTACCGCGAACTGCAAATAGAAAGTGAAAAGTTCCTAGGAAAGGGGAACTACAAACTATGTTAGCTCTAGACGAGCTTCTAGTTACCTGTGCTCCTTATAGGCAGAGACTCAGACCCAATCACAATGGTTCAACTCTAATGTCGAGCCTTCCTATACCGGACACATGCTCGCGAAGAGAAAGGGTTCCGTACCCGACGGTTTCAGGCACAAAAAGGACAAAGAATTTAGCCATGGCCCAACTCTACTGTCAGGTTTTCCTATACCGGAAGTACACTTGCAGAGAGAAGGGTTCAGTACCTGATGGGCTCAGGTGCTATTGGGACAAGGTCGCTCAGCTTGAGATTGCTTTGCTCTCAAACGCGTGGTGTGAGACTCGAACTTGGGCGAGTTTCACGATGTCTGTGAATGACACCTCGTGTAAGAAGGCGAAAGAACTAGGGTCCAACTCTTCTGGCGAGTTCTTCTTCATACGGAACTAGGCTCGCGGATGACAAACGGATCAGTACCCGATGGACACAGAGTACGTCCATTTGCACGAGATGGGCTCTCAGTGAGTTACGCCTTTATCAAAAGTTAGTTTCGTTAAATAATGTATGGATTGTTCCGTTAAAAAATGCGGACACATCTCTCCGTAATGAACCGAAGCACTCTGTCATATTCTGTGTATCCCGGCAATAGCATAAAAATAAGTTAATAAATTCCACTTTTTTAAACAATTAATATTCTTGATTTCTCTAGGTAGTAATATATCATCTCAGGTCGTCTCATAAAATAATGAGAACTGTTCTTATTCTACAAATTCTTAAACGGAATGTTTCATTTGAGATGTGATGCAGAAGTGCCTCGCCCACTTGCATGCTTGTCTATCGCAAATACATATTTATGCCAATGAAATACATAATTCAGCCGCTTACATATAAATATTTCTACCACTCGCTGCTTATATATACATAATTCTATCACTTAAACATACATATATTTATCGTTCCCATATACATGATTTTAACACTCACAAATACATAATTCTATTACTCACACACGCATAATCTTATCACTCGCACACACATAATTCTCTCCCTCTTACACACATAATTCTATCAATTACACGCATATAATCCTATACCTCACACACACATAATTCTATCAATTACACACACATAATCCTATACCTCACACACACATAATTCTATCACTCACACATACATAATTATACCACTCGCACACGTAATTCGATCACTCTCGCATATATAATTCTATCTCTCTCACATACACACATAATCATATCATACTCACATATACATAACGTAGTCATGAAAGCATGAATTATAATTGGAGCAATATCTCCATTGTTTTGTTTATATTATATCTAGTACTAATGTCCGCTGTTGAAACCATCGTACCTCACGTAAGAAGTACATGAAACAGCTCTAGCGGATAAGCTCAACGGCACTGTCCAGGTGGTGACCACAGTCCAGTTCATTGATGAACTTCTTATCAACATCTGACGTCGACTGGAGAACGAAGAAGAAGATGAAAAAACTAAACCTGAACATAAATAACTCAACCACACGCACACACTCACTCATTTATTCCCCCCACAAAAATACATGATTTTGTTGTGCACATATAAATCATTTTATCGAAAATACACGCTACGTGATGCTCAAATCCTGCAATAAATTATTTATAACTTCCACGTGTATATTATTTCTGCGCGGGGAAACTTCAGAACAGGTCGAATATGTACATGTTTTTTTAATTTTGGTTTTGGGAAGGACATAGAACTAAATAAGCAGGGACTTATTGTGAAAGTAATGTACTAAAACTTGTAGGTCTAGTCGAGTCTCTTGACAATTTTATAGTCCTGTGGACTCATCGGTTTTATCTTTCAAAAGTGATCTTATTTGACTTTTTCCCGTTATTTTCAGTGGTCACTTTGTGTATACAGTGTCGACAGGTTATGAAAATCACGGAAAAAGTAAAGTTGCATCAAGTGTGAAGAATGATACAGACAAAGAAGTAAACATAATTGTATAACTGACGTGGCACTCTGTTAAGTGTCAAAATATTAATGTGAAATCATCACTGTAGTCTAGGTTCATCGATTAGAGGTTTCAATCGTGACCAATCCGCAAATGAAGACCTAACAGCAGAATGGAAATCAATCAGAATAACGTCTTTTTATGCTTGAATCCCCCCTCCCTATTTAACAAAAAATAATAGTCTAAGTTACTTTGACTGTCTTGTGGTAGACCTAATGATATCTTATCTCGGAGATCGTAGTCAAACATAAACCGCAACCTCTATTTGCTATTTAAATTATTTCTTATTTAAATTATTTGTTATTTAAATTATTTGTTATTTAAATTATTTGTTATTTAAATTATTTGTTATTTAAACTATTTGCTATTTAAATATTTGTTATTTAAATTATTTGTTATTCAAACTATTTGCTATTTAAATTATTTGCTATTTAAACTAATTGCTATTTAAATTATTTGCTATCTAAATTATTTGCAATAGTCGTAAGCTAAAAATGAACATTAACAACTCATATATAACCAAACTGGATTCGCGTACACGGTTGAATGGAGTGTGTATCTCGCAATAAGAGTTACCAAAATAATGATCAATTCAGCCTGGGTAGATCTTCGACCTCAACAGCTGTTGTGATGTAAAGATACTGCTAGTACTTACAAGCTTCTAATTATACACAGA
This sequence comes from Meghimatium bilineatum, assembly GCA_034231615.1. Taxonomy (NCBI): domain Eukaryota; kingdom Metazoa; phylum Mollusca; class Gastropoda; order Stylommatophora; family Philomycidae; genus Meghimatium; species Meghimatium bilineatum. The sequence goes on along the minus strand of CM067305.1, from coordinate 36,183,206 downwards.
TCTTGTCTGACTATATACAGGTCTTGTCTGACCACACAGGTCAGACTATATGCAGGTCTTGACTGACCACACAGGTCAGACTATATGCAGGTCTTGTTCGACTATTCGCGGATCTTGTCTTACTATACACATATATTGTCTGACTACACATATCGTGTCTGACTACGTACAGGTTTTGTCCATCATTGCAGATGATTTTTGCCAAGTTTTAAGCTTAATTAATCCATGATCGACGACCGAATGGGAAATGTCACATGTGCATGTGCGCCCACACGACTTTTTCTGGAATGGGGTGGGGGGGGGGGAAGCAGACTCAGTCACGGTCACTGTCTTGGGGCCCCCAAATTTAAATAAAATTTCACTATCTATATACTTTTTAATTGTTAAATGGCCCCATATCTAAAATAGCTTAGGGCCCATGTCTCAAATAGCTTAGGGCCCCATATCTCAAATAGCTTAGGGCCCCATGTCTCAAATAGCGTAGGGCCCCATGTCTCAAATAGCTTAGGGCCCCATATCTAAAATAGCTTAGGACCCCATATCTCAAATAGCTTAGGGTCCCATATCTCAAATAGCTTAGGGCCCCATATCTCAAATAGCTTAGGGTCCCATATCTCAAATAGCTTAGGGCCCCACATCTCAAATAGCTTAGGGTCCCATATCTCAAACAGCTTAGGGCCCCACATCTCAAATAGCTTAGGGCCCCACATCTCAAATAGCTTAGGGTCCCATATCTCAAATAGCTTAGGTCCTTATTGTCTAAATCCGGCGCTGATGATTGTATTCAATCTTTGGGGTTATAGTCGATAGTCTCTAGTGCACTGGACGTAAGGGTGTTTTGTTTTGTTTCCTTGGTTACTGACTTGTCAATTATTGTAGTGTTTTGTTTTGTTTCCTTGGTTACTGACTTGTCAATTATTGTAGTGTTTATTTGGTGCAGAATGAAGAATGCAATTTGTGGGATATTTGATACTCTTACATGTTTCTATCTATCTTCAGGAAGGTGATGTTTCTATCTTCAGGAAGGTGATGTTTCTATCTTCAGGAAGGTGATGTTTCTTGTTTAGTTCTTCTGCAAGCTGTCTTGGGATTGTTCGGTGGGCAGTATGCATTGAACAGTATATACCGAGATCATGACACCAAACATTTTTCTTATTGCATATCGTTTCCGTTGTTTTTCATGTTTATGACTTCTCCATGCATGTCATTTCTTTTGAGTGTTTGCAATGTTTCTGTACTTCTGACATTTACATTCATGCATGGTATAACTTAGTATTGAGTATTTTTTCTTTGCTAGAAGTGCTTCTTGCAGTAATGTGATGTGGATATAATGATTATGTAGTATTCTACTTAGCTCCAGGTTCTTTTTTCTAAGTCCAGAAATGTTAAGTTGTAGTATGTTTAATGTGCCCCTCGTGGTTGATTTTTCGCTCAAAGAAGTCGAGAAAGAGGGGGGGGGGGGAAGGGGCGAAGATCCCTAGCCGGATCTTTTATGAGGCGACTCCTAAGCTGATATGAAATTTTGTGTTTAGGCATTTTCATGTTGGGGTTGTTTTTCTGGAACTTGATTTTAAACCTAGAGAGTTTACAATGCAGAATAGCAGGACATGGAACTAGGAACTTTATTTTCCAACTGGTATGGTGCTGTTTTACCTTGGTTATTTCCAGACTTCTACCTATAATTAGTGAATCTGAGGCGTTCTTTATCACTCTCCATTTCCCGCCATCTACAGTCTGCCGGTACACAAGACTCGTGCTATTTCTGCTAAAGTTGGAAAGACACGAAGAATCGTTGCGTCCTGAATTGAACGATTTCACATTAGTTTCCCCTTCCTCCAGTTGTTTTCTGTATGTCAGTTCAACATACAACATCAGATCATAGAGATCTTGAAAATCCGGGTCATAACCTAGGTTCTATGATGGAGTGCAATGCCGCAATTTGTACAGGGGCGGGGGATATGATAAACAACAGCACAGTACGATATAAAAACATATACGGTAGATATCCGATTATCCGAATTAATTGGGGATCGGATCTTTTCGGAAAATCGATTATTCTGATAATTGGATATAGCTCAGGAATGAAGCAAAACAGTGCAATACTTGCAATCATACATTGAAACGAACGGAATTTTATTGATAAAAGTACAGTAATATTTAAGCAACTATGTATTGCAAATAAACTACATAGTAACGGCACGCGCGCACTGCCCTGGACTTCTCTACCGCGTCAGCTAATGCTCTCGTTCTACAATTATTTCACCAAAATTATATTCTGATAATTGGGGATTCGGATAATCGGATTTCTACTGTAGCTGTAGAGATAGTATATTGGTGGGGTTTTCTCACAAAAAACCCCTCCATAAAAAAAAAATGTAAAAAATCCCTTGACCCGGACTATCAAGATCTCTATGATCTGATGTTGTATGTTGAACTGACACAGAGAAACCAACTGAAGGAAGGGGAAACTAAGGTGAAACTGTTCAATTCAGGACGCAACGATTCTTCATGTCTTTCCAACTTTAGTAGAAATGTCACGTGTCTTCTAGAAATATAATGTTGCGTGGTGGTTGGTCTGGTGGAAACTGGTGGTTGCCCTCGACCTTCCGTATGCTCGTATGAGGGCTGGCAAGTCTTAGTTTCCAGCCTCTGGTTGGAGCTGATCTCAATGGGGCACTGTTGTGGTAAATAGACTAAGGGAAATAACCATTAAATAAAGATAATTTAAAAAGAGACGAGATTTACCCCAAAAATGAACTGAATTTGGTAAACAATGATCTTACGTCAATTTATGTCAGGGTCATGCCGAAATCGGATGTGCTAGGCCTACAAGGCGCATAACGGTGGCACAACGTAATCACGCTCCCGGCGGAAATCGCACGGATATCCATTATGGTTACAATGGAGCGAACGAAAAACAAACAAACATGTCAGGATCAGCCGGAGATGTTACGCTTCGCTTGTTTTCGGGGATATTCCTTTGTTCATTTGTTGAATCTACTTACTAGGACTCGTTGGTGTTCATGGTAAGTAGAGTGCGATCAGGCTTGCACCAAAGACAAACACCAACGGGGTGTTGACAATGGATAAGGGTGACATGTTGAAGCTGATGATAAAGTAAAAAGTAAAGTAAACCCATAACATTTATTAATGCCGTAGGGGTGTGAGATGTTAGCGATCTCACATTTCAGTGGCTCTGCAAATGCGGGCGGTAGCCATCTCCTCTCCATCGCAGTCTTTACTTCCCGAATTACTCCGGTACCTACTTAAGGCTGGGTCGACCCGGGAGTCGTTGCGATCTGAAAATCATTTCCGCCTCAACTGGGGAATGAACCTAGACCACTCATATGTGAAGCTTGTGCACTAACCACTACGCTAAGCGACCTCCGAAGCTGATGATAGGTGCCTGCGAATTCGGACACCAATATTGATGAAACATCAAGGATGAGATTTGAGAAATGCAGTTTTAAATATGAAAACAATAGATTTGAGTAACAGAATAAGGAGTATTTTCAACCATCGAGACACGGAAACTATCTGTATGCATACACTTCATCATCGGACAGGGAAGACTGTGCAACAATTGGTCTGTACTGACGGCAATGGTGTCAGTTCAATAGCCAATAACAACTACAGTGTTATAAGCTATGCAAAGCTATGCAAATTTGAGTAGTTATATAGACTACATATATACAATACATATATAGTTATCATACTTTTAAAACTTTGGTATATAGTCTATGAAAATATGAGTGTATGGTATTGGAAATATAAGCACAAGTTACCATCAACAAAAGAACACAGTGAAGCCCAAAACCTGTTCTTAAATATGAAGAAAACAAACATTATGACAACGGATAAAGTGAAAGTACAACCAAAGATAAATGACAATTTTGAACTAGAGGACGTAACAAATTTCCAGTATTTGGTCACAAACATAAATATCCCAGGAGACTCCGCTGTTGAAATCAAGAGAAGATTTGGAATGGCCACATTGAAACTTGGGCTAATGAGAAATCCTTGGCAAGGTATTTGCAGCATAGCTAAACCATGTATGATCCGAACATGCGTATTTCCTGTGGAAATATACGGTTGTGAGGCATGGACATTAAATAAAACAATAGCAAAGAGAATCACTGCTTTCAGAATGAGATATACTACAGAAGAATTGTACGTATACCATGGACAGATAGAAAGACAAATCAAGAAGTGTTAAAATCAATAAACATTGAAGATGGCTGGCTCCTTAACAACATCCTAACAAGAAGACTGTTTTTTATGAATATTATAATATTAATTAATTAAAGCTTTGGTTGTATCTCAAAATTGAGGCAATACATTCAGAAGATTCGCCTTGTCACTCCGAACATAACAATGTATTCTTTGTAGCATATTTTATCGTAAATAACTCAAAAATTTCAGAAATTATTGGTTTAGCTCTAATTCTTGGACACAAATTTCTACACCAGTCAGTTCATGTTTTCTTATATGTTCCATGTAGGCCTATGTTATTGTTGATGTAAAATTAATACATAATCATTTTTTTCCAGATTAGATGGATGTTCGTCCAATTTGGTTATACCAGAGCGTTACAACCATAAAAAATAGTGGTTGTCGCGGTTCTGGTAATTTAGCTCACCACAACCACCCGCACTCAATTTCTACTTTAAAATACTGCTTCAACGTTGTTTATCCTTATGTGGTAGGCACATTCGAGACGTAGCTGAATTAATAATACAAGAGAAAGATAAATCTTTTTATTTGGTCACGTTATGAGACAGGGAGGTTTGGAGAACATAGTTACAGCAGACGAGATTAAAGGTAAGAGAGACAAAGGGCGAATTAGAAACGATGTCATAAGAGAAAGAGTGGGTATCATATCAATTCTACAATACATACAAAACCAACAGATACAATCGTTTGGTCATCTGGAAAGAATGCCTTAGTTTATAAAGCATATACGAAGAAAGGAGAAGCAGAAAGAAAAGCCAAGGGTAGACCTAGAGCACGCTGGATCGACAACATCAAAGAGACATTACACGAACACCAAATAACATTATCCGAAGCTGCCAGAAAAGCGAGAACAAGAACATTGTATCTCCCTCGACAACCGTAAAGGGTAAAAGAGGAAGGAAAGAAACAGAAGAAGAGACAGAGGGCGACAACGTGAAGAATATTAGACAGTTTAACAACCTGGCATGGCAAAGAGCCGACAACGATCCTCCTATATACTTCTAGAGAACTATTTAGATCCACAATCGTCTACGCCAGCAAGCACGCACTGTTGATGATGATTAGGCCTATTACGAGAGTAGTGAAACTGCGTAAAATACTTTGGTTTCGACATGTCACCGAGACACGACACACTTTCTAAAATTATTTTACAAGAGACAGTCGAGTGTTGAAGAAGAAGAGGAGAAAATCCTAAATTTATAACATTAATGAATTGTCTGAAAGTAGTGAAAGTGACACTCCTCCAAATGGCTGAGGACAGAGATGTTAGTGTTTGGTCTTGGAAGGTTTTTTTGTGTGATGACTCCTGTGACCTACGACCTTTACTGGTTATGGGTCTTGTTTAAATTATTATTATATTTTACATGATTCTCATATATACAATAGACACTAGAAAGGGATCAAGCTAGAACAATATTTTAAATATACTGAATGCAGTAGCCTGCAACACTACTGTTAATTTAAACTTCCTAATTTCGTGAAAATAATACATATAAATAAATCAAACTAAAACATCGTATGTCAGGATGGCCGAGCGGTCTAAGGCGCTGCGTTCAGGTCGCAGTCCACATCTGTGGGCGTGGGTTCAAATCCCACTTCTGACAATTATTTTTTATATTAATCAGTGTTTTGTTTTGAAAAAAATAATTATTTCGTTAAAAAATAATAAAATTACTAACATTCCAAGACATTATATATCTGGAATCATTTTTTTTTTATTATGCTAGCATAATACACCTCTTATAGTGAGGAACTCATTTTTCAACAACGAACGCTATCCCAGTGTGGTTATATCAGAGAGTTACCAACAAAGTATGGTGGAGGTCACGGTTATAGTAATGCAACCACCTTGAACCCCGGGATTCTGTGGTTAAGTAAACAGTACCTCTTATGGTGAGGCACGATTTTTTTCAATCGCGAAATCTAGTCCAATGCAGTATTTTTTGGATATAGTGATTTTCTAGGAAGTACTAATACGTTAGGCAGTTAATTCCGTGGATTTCGTATAGATGGTAAACCAATATGGAAAATGGAACACCATTTTTTTTTTTTTTTAGACAAATACAGATTTGAGTATTTTGGTAACGGCATATGATACAACGTAGGAGATGAAATAAAGGCAACGTTATGGCCTGTGACAGCCGCCTGGAACGAAGATAATTTTTCATGTACTCAGCTGGAGCAATTATTAGGGGGGGGGGGGAAGGGAGAAGTGTTTATTCTCTCTCTCCCCCTCCCCCTCCCCCAATTGCTGTTTTAACCTTTACCAAGTCATCCGACAGGTACCAATTTTTAAGCTGGGTCGACTGAAGGAGCGGTCGTGTCAAGTGAGAAATGACGAACCGAATTGTTCTCTGTCCGGATCGGGTTTGAACCCGGTAATACTCTTATCATCTAGGCCATCACGCTCGGAAATGAAATGAAATACAAATAGGCAAGTTATTAGAAGAGACAAAATTGCAGATGTAGGCAGATTTCATGCAATGAAAGAAGATGAACAACAAGGAAGAAAATAATGAACAAGGAATGTTTTTCATTAATTAAGTGAGATATTTTGGCTGGTAGTGAGATATAAATTAAACTTACTTCTAAACGTGAAAAAAACAACAACTTGCAAAACTTGTGGTTTGGCAATAAACATCGAAAAAAGTAAAATAATGACAGTAAGATACATACATAGATGACAGAGATGACAATAAGATAGATACAGAGATGACAGAGATGACAGAGATGACAATAATATAGATACAGAGATGACAGAGACGACAATAAGATAGATACAGAGATGACAGAGATGACAGAGATGACAATAATATAGATACAGAGATGACAGAGATGACAGAGATGACAATAATATAGATACAGAGATGACAGAGATGACAATAAGATAGATACAGAGATGACAATAATATAGATACAGAGATGACAGAGATGACAGAGATGACAATAAGATAGATACAGAGATGACAATAATATAGATACAGAGATGACAGAGATGACAGAGATGACAATAATATAGATACAGAGATGACAGAGATGACAGAGATGACAATAATATAGATACAGAGATGACAGAGATGACAATAAGATAGATACAGAGATGACAGAGATGACAGAGACGACAATAAGATAGATACAGAGATGACAGAGATGACAGAGATGACAATAAGATAGATACAGAGATGACAGAGATGACAGAGATGACAGAGATGACAGAGATGACAGAGATGACAATAAGATAGATACAGAGATGACAGAGATGACAGAGACGACAATAAGATAGATACAGAGATGACAGAGATGACAGAGATGACAGAGATGACAGAGATGACAATAAGATAGATACAGAGATGACAGAGATGACAGAGACGACACTAAGATAGATACAGAGATGACAGAGATGACAGAGATGACAGAGATGACAGAGATGACAATAAGATAGATACAGAGATGACAGAGATGACAGAGACGACAATAAGATAGATACAGAGATGACAGAGATGACAATAAGATAGATACAGAGATGACAGAGATGACAGAGATGACAATAAGATAGATACAGAGATGACAGAGATGACAGAGATGACAGAGATGACAGAGATGACAATAAGATAGATACAGAGATGACAGAGATGACAGAGACGACAATAAGATAGATACATAGATGACAGAGATGACAGAGATGACAATAAGATAGATACAGAGATGACAGAGATGACAGAGACGACAATAAGATAGATACATAGATGACAGAGATGACAATAAGATAGATACAGAGATGACAGAGATGACAATAAGATAGATACATAGATGACATAGATGCCAATAAGATAGATACATAGATGACAGAGATGACAATAAGATAGATACAGAGATGACAGAGATGACAGAGATGACAATAAGATAGATACAGAGATGACAGAGATGACAGAGATGACAATAAGATAGATACAGAGATGACAGAGATGACAGAGACGACAATAAGATAGATACATAGATGACAGAGATGACAATAAGATAGATACAGAGATGACAATAAGATAGATACATAGATGACATAGATGACAATAAGATAGATACATAGATGACAGAGATGACAATAAGATAGATACAGAGATGACAGAGATGACAATAAGATAGATACATAGATGACATAGATGACAATAAGATAGATACATAGATGACAGAGATGACAATAAGATAGATACATAGATGACAGAGATGACAATAAGATAGATACATAGATGACAGAGATGACAGTAAGATACCTTTTAACATCTGGATGAATGGACATAAACTAGACGCAGTTGATACCTTTAAATACTTGGGATCTCATATAAGCAATGATGGAAGCAAAGAGAGGAGACAAAACAAGAATATGCGACGAACATCATCAGAAAACGCCGCTGGACATACATCGGCCACATACTTAGAATGAAGGAAGATAGAATTCCACGACAAGCCTTTATGTGGACACCAGACGGGGAAAGAAAACAGGGAAGACCAAAAACAACGCTCAGAAGAACATTTATGAATGAACTAAACTCAACAGGCATAAATGCACAAGACCTGCAATCCTTTGCAACTGATCGACAGGCATGGAGAACTATGACAGACGCCCTATGTGCCAAACGTGGCAAAAGAGGAACAGACTGACTGACTGAATGATGGAAGCTCTAACAAAGAAATACAGACTAGACTTGAAATAGCTTTGCCTGCAGTGTCCTGGTTAAATACCTGGTAGTATATGGAAGACCAGAACAAGTTCAGAAATGAAGATTGTTTATGGTCTTTTCCCATGTGGTTTGTTATCCACTTTTGCCGTTAAGCGTAGGGGTGATTGGAGCTCGAGCTTGCGTTCTAAAACCAGATGTGTGGCCTCGGCTGTGCTATGTCCTCGGCTGTGCTATGAAAATAAGATAAACATATATAACTTTTTAATAATATCGATTCGTTTGTACGGTTGTGAAAGTTGGACAGTTAACGGCATTAATAAATGCTATGGGTTACTTTACTATTAAAGCTTCATTATAACGAATCACGCTCCTTTCAACATGAGTCCATCTATGTTATATCAGGGAATTGGCCTGTAGCCAATCTATCTTATTCAATCATGCATACAATGTGTGTGCATTTTATTCATTGAAATATTATGTATAAAACAGTATTTATTGTGTTGTCTTCCGCTAGGGTGTATTTCTTCACTTGTCAAACTATCAGCAATCACTGAAAATGTTGCGATGGGCGATTGAGGGCCAGAAATTGATAACACAAGGGTACTTTTGCTGCAATGTTTCTCCCTCAAGAGCAACGCTTGCGTCCATCGTTAATTATTCAGCAATAATTAAAAAAAAAAAAAAAGATAATATCATTAAATACCACGAACCAACAGTCAAAATAAAACAGCGAGTCTTGAATTATTGATTTTCAGAAATGGAGTAAATCTTGATAGCTATAATCATAAATTTATCGTTTGCACAGCATCATAAACCAGCAAGCCTTTATGTGGTCACCTGAGAGTAAAAGAAAAAGAGGAAGACCTGAAACAACCCTTAAAAACACCATTCTTAAAGAAGGGGAATTAATGGGCTGTAAGACCATCCAGGAACTAAAGTTGCAGGAAGCGGAACGCATCATATGAACCAAAACCTCTGTGCAATGTGTCGCTTGCGGCACGAAAGGAACAAACTAACTAACAACATCATAACACATCAATAATTATGAAATAGCTGGAATCATATTTTTTGTTATGCTAGTATAATACACATCTTATAGTGAGGTACTAATCTTTCAACCACGAACGCTAGCCCAGTTTGATTATATCAGAGAGTTACCAACAAAGTATAGTGGAGGTCACGGTTATAGTAATCAAATCACCTTGACCCCCAGGATTCTTTGGTTAAATAAAATGTACCTCTTATGGTGAGGCACGCCTTTTCAACCGCGAAATCTAGTCCAATTTTTAAAAATATCAGAGCTTTACAACTATCAACATATAAAACAATTCTGGTCACCACGATCTCCAGAAAATTAGGGTAACTACCTAGCTGGAAACAGCTAAAGCAGCTCCCTGAATTCCGTAGCTGCACGCAGCTCACTCAATTGTCTAGGTGGCAACAGCTAAAACAGCTCTCTGAATTCCTTAAATGAATGCAGCTCACTCGACTGCCTAGCGAATAGCTAAAGCAGCTCTCTGAATTTCTTAGCTGAATGCAGCTCATCCAACAGCCTAGCGAATAGCTAAAGCAGCTCTCTGAATTCCTTAGCTGAATGCAGCTTACTCGACTGCCTAGATGGAAGCAGATAAAGAAATTAGTTAAGTAAAATGTAACTCTCTATGGTACGGTACGCTCCTCTTAAGTTAGCTCAATTTGGTTATATCACAGCTTCACAACAAAACAAAAAAAAGTGGAGGTCGCGTTTCTTGTAATCCAGTCACCATCGTCTTCGGGAGTAATAAAGCGGAAGCAGTTTTAACACCTCTTCCCGAAAATCTGCCAGGGCAAGCAATCATGCGTGAGTGAAAAGTAAGGATTCCGTCTCTCAGCAATGTAACCAAATCTGAGAGCCTTATAATCCATTAGATGTTATGCGCTGACCTGTGTCATGCTCACCAGCCATTAATATCAACAAATTTTGTAATATTACATTTTTATGTTAATTAGAAGGGAGATTATGTATAAATTGTTTTTAACTAGTATTTGTAATTGATTACGTCCCTTGCAAATTTTTTAATCATTAGTTTTGAATCTTCAGTCCCCATCGAGGCCAGCTCCTTGGCGTGGAGATGGGGCTTAGTCCAGCCAGCAGAGGCTGGAAACTAAGACTGGCCGGGCCCTCCCACATTCGGGCAGGACCACAGTCTTGTCTAGCAAGTAAAGGTGCTGAAGTCAGCGACATTTGGCCAGAAGGCGCACCGCAACAATCAGAATGTCATGCATTATCGCACATGAATGTCTATATCTGCATTACCCCGTTATGGTGCTAACCCTGTGACGACTCACCAGGCAGGAGTAGCACCGGGCCCTATACCTCGAAAGGGCCCACCCCATACGACTGGAGGTCCTCTTCGATTGCCTTGTGGAGCCAGGAGGCACAAGAGTAATATCACTGACCAACAAATATTACCAACCAATGAGACATCACTTACAATAATGCACTGGAATGCTGAGGGTGTAAATAGCAAAAAAGATGGCTTTAGCAAGAAATTAGAATTAGAAAACACCCTTCACAAGGAACAGGTCAGCATTTGTTGCATACAAGAGACACACCTCAGCAAAGATGTAGCCTTTAAAATTGCAGGTTATCAGTGCTTTAGAGCTGATCGAGTAGACAGAAGAAAAGGAGGTATACTAACTCTAGTCAAAAATAATATCAGCGCACATCAAACTGAGCTATACATGGAAGGAGCAGAATATCAGGTCCTTCAACTAAAGACCAAGAACACAGACTTCAACCTATTAAATTATTATTGTCCAAATGACCAGTCCCTTTCCCTGGACACAATACCGTACAGAGGAAGACTGATAGTATGTGGAGATTTTAATAGTCACTCACAAAGCTGGGGTTATGACCACATGGATAAAAGAGGAGAAGAACTTGAAAGCTGGCAAGACGATAAATGTCTTCTATTGCTTAATAAGCCAAAAGATCCTCCAACATACTACTCAAGAGCATGGCAAACCACTTCCACGCCAGACTTGGCATTGTACTCAGCAGACCTAAACTGGGAAATCAATAGAACAGTGGGGAAGCAACTTGGAGGTAGCGACCATCGACCAGTCCTCCTTAGTATTAAAAATGAACTCACAGGAAATGCATGTAGCCTTCCAAGATGGAATTATAAAAAAGCAAATTGGGGACTATTTAAACACCGCAGTAGTGTTTTAGCTGGACAAATAGACATGGAAGGAAAAGACATAAACGCCATAGTCAAAGAGTTCAATAAATGTATTCATCAAGCTGCCAAGGAAGCAATACCAAGAGGAGCACGCAAACAATACAAGCCATACTGGAGTGAACAACTAGAACTGCTGCAAGAGGAATTAGAAAAAGCACGGACGGAAGTGGAAAATAACCCAAGCCAGGAACATCACAACAAACATCAACACGCAAAAGCTAAATTCCAAAGAGCCAAACTAGAAGCTAGAAGAAAGAGCTGGAAAGAGAAAACAGAATCCTTAAATTTTGAAAAGGATGGAAGAAAACTGTGGAAACTGGTCAAACAACTAAATGATGAGGGAACAGGAAGAAGCACAAACATAACACTCGTACAGAATGGCAAAATGATTACAGGAAAGCAAGCAGTAGATAATTTCGCTAGGATATTTGCTCAAGACTGCAATATTGAAATTAGTCCAGAGAAACAGCATACAGTGCGGAGCGACCAAAAAAGTAAATTGGAACATGCTCAGACTAGAATCAGTGATGAAAACAGTGCAGATGAAATTATGGATACATTGTTCACATATAGTGAATTGGAATTAGCAGTCTCTAAACTAAAGCTAAATAAGTCTCCAGGAATTGATGAAATATCAAATGAAATGATAAAGAATCTAGGAACAACAGCCAGAAGGAAACTATTGGACATCCTAAATATTAGCTGGTCTACTGGGAAAATACCACAAATCTGGAGAGAATCAATTATGGTCCCTCTGCTTAAACCTGGAAAAGATGGAACAACACCAACTAGCTACAGACCAATTAGTCTTACAAGTTGCCTGTGCAAAACAATGGAGCGCATCATAAACCTAAGACTAAAATTTCACCTGGAAAGTAGAAAATTCCTTGCACCACAGCAGGCAGGTTTCAGGCAATGCTACTCCACAGAGGATCAAACCACATACCTCTCACAGGAAATTGAGGATGCTTTCCAAGACAAAAAATCAGTTTTAGTGGCATGGATTGATTTACAGAAGGCCTTTGATAAAGTATGGAAAGAAGGATTGCTTCAAAAAATGAGAAACTACAAGATATGTGGAAATATATATAGATGGACGAAAGCCTTTCTTCACAATAGAAGAGCCAGAGTACAAGTAAATGGCAAAAAAAGTAGGAAAGTATTACTACGCCATGGAGTGCCTCAGGGAGGAGTTCTATCACCCACTCTTTTTCTCATATTTATCAATGATCTAATTGAAGAAATACCCTGTGGAACTAAGGCAGCACTATATGCAGATGACTTGGTTCTGTGGTGCACACATGAGAGCGCCATGGTTACCACAAAAATGCTTCAGAGAGCCATGGACATTTTGACTAATTGGGCTGACAAATGGTGTGTAAGTATCAATATAGAGAAGTCAGCAACAACCCTTTTTACACTTTCACCAAAACAAAGAGCAGGAAACATCTATGTAAATAAAACTATCTTAAAGGTAGATGACCAACCCACATATCTTGGTGTAACATTTGATGACAAAATGACATGGAAACATCATATCAGCAAAGCAGAAACAAAGGCTAGAAGGAACATAGCTATACTAAGAAAACTGAGTGGGACAACTTGGGGAGCTAATGAAAGAATTCTAAAAAATGTATACCAACAAGCCATTCGACCACACTTGGAATATGGTTCTACAGCATGGAGTTCATCATCAAACACTACACTACAAAACCTAGATAGAGTACAGAACCAAGCACTTAGAATCATTACAGGTGCAATGAGATCCACACCAATCATAGAAATGCAGAATATTGAAGGGATGCAGTCATTGAAAGAGCGTAGAGATACTAAAATTATAATTCATGGAGAAAAGTTTATTTCCCACCATAGTCACCCAATGAAGGAAAGATTCCAGAATCTATCACAAGGACGGCTTAAAAGAAGCAGCTTCATACACCAGGCCAAGCGTCTACGTAGACAGGTATCGGATCTACCAGAGGTAACAATACCACTGACATCTCAACCAGAACACACCCCATGGGAAAAACGGACATGCCTACCAGTGACCATCCAAACAACAGTAGCAGGTGTGCATGGGGATGAACATCAGAATAATCTGCAGAAAAGAGTAGCAGCTCTAAGTTTCCTTGATGATGTTTACCCAAGTGATCTATGGACCAGAGTATATACAGATGGATCAGCACATAATGCAGTAAAAAATGGAGGAAGTGGTGTATATGTAGAATACCCAGATGGCACCACTGATACCACTTGTATACCAACAGGGAATTACTGTAACAACTATGACTCTGAAGTCAAAGCTATTTATACAGCTGCAGAGAAACTGTTAACATTGGACAGGACCTCACACCCTATTGTAATACTTACAGATGCAAGGTCAGTACTAGAGGCATTACAATCCAATAAACTTCCAGAGTTAAAAGAGGTATTGTCCATAGTACAAAATAGGTGTAGAGTTATACTGCAATGGATTCCATCACACTGTGGAATAGCAGGAAATGAGAGAGCTGATCAACTCGCCAAGGAAGGTGCTAACATGCAGCAACCGGATGTACCAATCAGCTATCACCAAAAGAAATCCATGATAAAGGCACAACGAAAGCCTAACTTACCTCCACGGGATGACTACCACCTACTTAACAGACAAGAACAGGTCATCATATTTCGACTGAGAACTGGACACAATAGACTAAACAGCCATATGTATACAAAATTTAAAATTGGCACAACAGCAAAGTGTAATTGTGGACAAGTCAACCAGACTTCAGAACATATCCTTCAAGAATGTGCAAACTATGACACATTAAGGTGCACATACTGGCCTTCTGATACACCAATGAATGTTAAACTTTATGGTACAAAACAAGAAATGGAAAACACTGTCCAATTTATACAAGAAACAACACTGCAGATATAGACATTATTAGCGAACGAAAGAAGAAGAAGAAGAAGAATCTTCAGTCGGTCTAAATTTATATTGCATTTGCAGAGAAAAATAAAACTTGAACATTTCACAGCCTTCACTGTAAAGATCAATGGGAAAAGAGACATGAAGAAACAGTGATAATTTTTTGGGCTCTCATCATGGCTTAGGAGAATGTCACCAACTAAAGTTATTAGAGACATAAAGTTATAGAGAAACATGGCTGATTATACTACTCGTCAAAGCACTGGGTTGATTTATTATGAAGAACCAAAGGCCCGTATGTTGCCGGTGCTTGAGTTTTCAAACTTCTGCAGATTAGAAGAGTGTAATTTGGAAGACGGAATGCGTTGTATCATGATTTACAACTTTGCTGCGATACTGCGCCTAACGGCCTGGTATTTCCGACATCGGCATGTATTCCATAAGTGTAAAATGTTTGAAATTAATC
The DNA here is from genome assembly GCA_034231615.1 of Meghimatium bilineatum. Classification (NCBI taxonomy): domain Eukaryota; kingdom Metazoa; phylum Mollusca; class Gastropoda; order Stylommatophora; family Philomycidae; genus Meghimatium; species Meghimatium bilineatum. The sequence continues at coordinate 36,167,696 of CM067305.1, read as the reverse complement.
TTCACAAAGTTTATGTTACAGAAACATATGGGGAGAATATTAGCGACAGATAAAAAAAAAGTGAGAAACACATTTACATGCGACCATTCAATTAAGAAACCAGACAACCAATCATCCAAGCTTATAACCAATCAACCAATCAACCAATTAATCAACCAATCAAGAAATAAATGAACTAACCGAACAATTAAGCAATGAATAAATCAATAAAATTTTTAAATAACCTAATCAATAAATCAAAAATTCAACTACCAACCAACCAACAAGAAACCAAGAAATTGATAAACCAACCAACCAACCAACCACGAAGAAACCAACAAATCAACCAACCAGCCAAAAACAAACCAACCAACGAACCAAAAATCAACCAACCAACAAATGAACCAACCAACCAACCAACAAGAAAATAAAAGGTCAATCAATCAACCAACCAACCAACCAACCAACAAGAAACCAACAAATGAATCAACCAACCAACCAACAAGAAACCAACAAATCAATCAATCAACCAACCAACCAATAAGAAACTAATATCAATCAAGAAACTAAAAAATCAATCAACCAACCAACATGAAACAAACAAATAAATCAACCAACCAACCAACAAGAAACAAACAAATCCATCAACCAACCAACCAACAAGAAACAAACAAATTAATCAACCAACCAACAAGAAACCAACAAAGCAATCAATCAACCAACCAATCAACCAACCAACAAGAAATCAACACAGCAATCAATAACCCAATCAACTAATCCACCAACCAACAAGAAATCAACAAATCAATCAACCAACCGCCGAACCAACAGGGAACGAACAAATCAATCAACCAACCAGTCAATAAAAATAAAGCAATAAATCAACCAATCAATCAACCAACTAACAAGAAACAAACAAATAAATCACCCAACCAAAAAGAACAAATCAATCAACATACTAATTAACAAAAAAGAAACCAACAAAGCAACCAATCAACCAACCAACTAACAAGAAACCAACAAATAAATCACCCAACCAAAAACAAACAAATCAACCAATCAACCAACAAGAAACAAACACATCAACCAACGAACCAACCAATCAAAAAGAAACGAACAAATAAATCAACCAACCAACCAACAAGAAACTAATAAATCAATCAACCACTAACCAACCTACAAGAAACCAACAAATAAATCAACCAATTAAAAACCAACAAATCAACCAACCAACCAACCACCAAGAAACCAACAAGAAACCAGCATATCAATCAATCAACAAACCAACCAACCAACAAATCAACCAACCAACCAACCAACCAACCAACAAGAAACCAAAAATCCATCAACCAACCAACAAAACCAACAAGAAAAGAATCAATCATGCAAACAATCAACCAGCAAGAAACCAACAAATCAATCAACCAACCAACAAGTAATGAACAAATCAATCAACCAACCAACAACAAGAAACCAACAAATCAGTCAACCAAACCAACAAGAAACCAACACATCAACCAACCAACCAACCAATTAACCAACAAGAAACAAAAAATAATTAACCAACCAACCAACCAACAAGAAACCAACAAATCAATCAATCAACCAACCAACCAATAAGAAACAAACAAATCAATTAACCAACCTACCAACCAACCAACCAACCAACAAGAAATGAACAAATCAATCATAAAACCAACCAACAAGGAACCAACAAATCAATCAACCAATTAATGAAATAATAAAGTAATTAACCCATAAACTAATTAATCAATAAACCAACAACCAACCAACTAACCACAAACTCAGCTAATCAATCAATCAATCAATCAATCAATCAATCAATCAATCAATCAATCAATCAATCAATCAATCAATCAATCAATCAATCAATCAATCAATCAATCAATCAATCAATCAATCAATCAATCAGTTAATCAAACAATCAATCAATTAACATACCAATAAATCAGCAAACTAAGTAGCCAATCAAACAACAAACCAAGCAATTAACCAAGCAACAAAGCAAACACCCAATCAACCAACCAACTATCCAACAAAGAAACCACGCAATAAACCAACTAAGCAAACAATCGAGAAACCAACAAAACAAACAACCAATCTTTCAACAATGCAACCGACCAACCAACCAATCAACCGAATGACCTACTAATCAAGAAACTAATCAACCAACTAAGAAAGCAACAAATCAAACAACAGACAAACCTACTAATACACAAAGAGAGATAAACCGTGATATTTGAAAGACATATTAGGGAGACAATGTGATACAAATTAAATGAAGAATGAAAAAAATATTGGACAACACTCACACACAACGAGAGATAATAAGAGTATGGCGTATGTGCTGCGAGAGATACTCACGGCAGGAACGTGATGCCTCTTTGAGATTGACGGAGTTTATTTTGAAGCAAGTCCCAGTACAATGAAGTCAATCCTGTACGACCCTTAAACCAATTTTTTTTAGCATGAATCCGAAGATCTATCTATCAAATATTGCCTTTCAGCGTCAGGGGTAGAAGAGTTCTCTGGAGATGGCCCTCGTGTGTGCTGAGTATTTGGTGGAATTTATCGCCACTTTTATTTCGGTGGTTCATCGTTTTCGACGTCGGCCTCTAGATCTGCATTCTCTGTATCTGTGTAGCATAGCTTGTTGTGGTATGCTATCTGGTGGTAGTCTGCTGATGTGTAGAAACCATTTGATCTGTTGGCTCTTAATATACTCCAAGATTGGGGCGGTGCCGGTTCTTTGTCTAATATCTTCATTTCTCACTCTCTCTTGTCTTGTGCTGTCGTTGTCAATGTTTGGCATTAGTAGCACAGCGTTGAAATAATAATCGTTTTGAATAGTGTTATTTGGTGTTTAAATCTACATTTTTTGTTTCTGAAGGTTGGTGTCATTTGTCCTAGGGCTTGGTATTCTCCACTACATCTATTGTGTATTTCTTTACTGCTCATGCCGCCTGTTGTTATATTGCTTTCCTAGATATGTGAATTCTGTCACTTGTTTAAGTCTGTTGTTTCCAATATATATATATATATATATATATATATATATATATATATATATATATATATATATATATATATATATATATATATATATATATATATTGGTGTTTCTTTCTGGTGTTTTTTCTTCATTGCTTCGATCTTTTTCTATATTTATCTTCATGTTAAAGGTTTGGCATGTTTGATGTAACATCTATTTTTTTTGTAGTTGCTCTTCTGATGATGCTACTAGTGCTTGGTCGTCTGCAAATAGCAATTCGTTTAAGTTATCCTTCAGATTGTTTTCTTCCGTTGTCTTTGCTACTTTGCAGATGTTATCTATGTATGTTATAAACAATAGGGGAAATAGTACACATCCCTGTCTCACTCCCGAGTGGATTTGAAAATAATCGGATGTGCCTGCGCTCTTTCTTACTGCGCATTGACTATTGACGTATATGCTCTGGCATAGGCTTATCAGATGGTGTGGGACTCTATATGTCTGTAATGTTATCCACAATTGTGCTCTATCCACTCTGTCAAAAGCTCTCTCTTGGTCAACGAAAGTCAAATATAAATCTTGGTTATGTTCCATCGCTCTTTCTGCAAGTTGTTTGAGGGCGAAAATTGCATCTGTACAACATTAATTTTTTTTTTTTTGAAAGCTCATTTGCGTGTTGTTGAAATATGGTTCTATATATGTGCCCATCCTCTAGTATCTAATCTGAAGATGATTGTAAGAAATATGGTTCTATATATGTGCCCATCCTCTAGTATCTAATCTGAAGATGATTGTATGAAATATGGTTCTATATATGTGCCCATCCTCTAGTATCTAATCTGAAGATGATTGTATGAAATATGGTTCTATATATGTGCCCATCCTCTAGTATCTAATCTGAAGATGATTGTATGAAATATGGTTCTATATATGTGCCCATCCTCTAGTATCTAATCTGAAGATGATTGTAGTTAATCTTTGTGTTTTAGTAGACTATCATCCTCATCTAACTAAACACAAAGATTAACTAGTGTAGAGGGGTGCAAAGGGAACGCATTGCTCTAGGCGGACCCAGGGTTAGCAGATAACCAAGATCCCAAATGTACCTCCACGCGGTGCACCCTGGAAACAGAAATACAGCAGCTCGAGCTGATTCTGGCCAAATCATTTGGGGATCGTGTCTAAGAATGTGGAGGTAGCAGATGGAAAGAGATTTGACTGCACAAGAGACAGACAATATCTCCGACACCACCCAGCATCACCACATATAGCGACACTGTCGACATACAGTGAAGCTAGTCGGTCCAGTCTGAACATTGGAGGGGCGGCCAATGTAAAATGCACGTAAAGGTAGATGCATGGCGAGAGACAAATAGATTTCATACCGAGTACAATGAAACAATGAAAGGGCAGAACAGCGCTAGAGGGCAGCGCGAACTGTAAATAGAAAGTGAAAAGTCCATAGGAAAGGGACGAATAGTAACGAGACGAGCTTCTAGTTACCTGTGTTCCTTACAGGCAGAGACCCAGACCCATTAATTGGCGTTTGGTAAAGCAAGAAGACCTAATCCAACTCTAATGTCGAGCCTTCCTAAACCGGAAATATGCTCGCGAAGAGAAAGTGTTCTATACCCGATGGGCTTAGGCAAGAAAGGGACAACGATGGCAGTCCTGGCCCAACTCTTCTGTCAAGGTTTCCTATACCGGAAGTACACTTGCAGAGAGAAAGGGTTCCGTACCCGATGGGCTCAGGCACAAAAGGGACAACGATTTAGCCCTGGCCCAACTCTACTGTCAGGTTTTCCTACACCGGAAATACACTTGAAGAGAGAAAGGGTTCAGTACCTGATGGGCTCAGGCGCTATTGGGACAAGGACGCTCAGCTCGAGAACGCCTTGCTCTCAAACGCGTGGTGTGAGACTCGAACTTGGACAAGGGGTACACGATGTCGGTGAATGACACCTCGGCTAAGAGGGCGAAAGAGCCAGGGTCCAACTCCTCTGTTGAGTTCTTCCTCTTAAGGAACCAGGCTCACGGATGAGAAACGGTTCAGTACCCAATGGGCACAGGCACAGCATGTCCAATTACACGAGGCAAGTTCATAGACAGTGGAACACCTCGTGCGAGACAGACGAGAGCAAAAGTCGTCTGGGCGAAGAGTCGCCACTACGCGTGCCTGGAGACAGATATAGAGGCTGTCACAGGCTAAGGGTAGCCCACCCGAATTGTCAAGGCATGCCGAAATCAGATGTGCTAGGCCTACAAGGCGCATAACGGTGGCATAACGTAATCACGCTCCCGGCGGAAATCGCACGGATATTCGTGCTGGTTACAATGGAGCGAACGCAAAACAAACAAACAAACAAAACTAGTGTAGATACTGATTCCTTTTCAATGTCCAGGATTAAAGATCAGGGTTTGAAATCCGGTGTTGCTGAAAGTGAAAATTGTAGAGAGCGTACAAGAATGATGATCACACAGCAGAGGGCCGGTGCTGTCAGCAGAAGTGTAATGGTGGATACACTCAGGGAGAGATTGGAGCAGCTATGGACGTGTCCAGTTTGTAGTGATGATGATTTGACGACTAACTAACACAGATTAACTATACAAATCTTCATTGTTTAAATCTTTATAATCTATGCTGTACTTTAGTAGAAACTCATAAACATCTAACAAATTACAGCACAAATTTTTCTAGATCAGTGGTTCTCAAATGTTTTTATTCCGTATCCACACATGGGACAATCTGTGTATGTATATATGATTGTCAAATGTGAACTAGAGTGAACAATGTTGCGCTTATAATGCAAAACGTTGACCATCCCAGCATTACCCCCTTTACCATTTAGATCGGCACGTAATGATACACCTACTTTATTTGTGGACTGGTGAGCAAACGCTGAACATAAATGTACAAATCGATACCCATAAACACATCTAGCCGATATATACGTACACACACGCACACTCTACCGTCATGCTAGCACTAAGGAAATACACAAACACACATACGGACATCAAAACACACACTCGCATATATTAATTTACAAAAACCCACTCGCGCCTACACACTTAACACATGACCATGTATGTGTTCTGACTATTATGCAATGGAAGTTGTATTTAATTTAATATATAGACCGAAACAATTTGACTTTTCTTCAACATTCATGTTTGCTACTATCTCCATCTCACACAAGAATATGCCATCAGTTTACGAGCAGTTTAGCACCGGCGAGGGCTCCAAATGTAATGTATTATTCGTATTGTAGGCGCCTGTGTGGTGTGTTGCCGGAACAGAAATGGGGAACAAAGAATAGCAGCACTCTGATCTGAGGTACATCTTGTAAGATATGACTAATGATGTTGGGGGGGGAGGGGTAAGAGTTGGTAAATTTAGCTGCCCCACTTATAAGTCCAATGTATCAGGTCGAAAAATACAGAAATCGCAGACAAACTATAAAGAATGGTTCTAGGCATTCCATTCTACGAACTAAATTCAGATATGTAGCAGGAGTTTGAATACAGTTTCAGTTTAAATTTCAGCGAATGCGCCATGAGCTGCTCCCCCGTGTACTAGTTTGAGTTTTGACGGTCTAATAGTTTTTATTCGCCCAAACTTGGTTGTGATTTCGACGAGCTGCGTAGATCGTGTGATTTAAAGTAGATTGTGCAAAGTTACTGAAAGGTAGGTCAAATGATCAAAAATACACGTCGAATTCGGATGTGTCCAGCCGAAAAAGCGCAGATATCGCAGCCAAATGATAAAATATGACATAACACATTCCGTCATTCAGACTAAATTCTGCTACACAGTAATAGTTTGAACACAAACAGTGAAGTAATAGTTTGAACACAAACAGTGAAGTAATAGTTTGAACACAAACAGTGAAGTAATAGTTTGAACACAAACAGTGAAGGAATAGTTTGAACACAAACATTGAAGTAATAGTTTGAACACAAACAGTGAAGGAATAGTTTGAACACAAACAGTGAAGTAATAGTTTGAACACAAACAGTGAAGGAATAGTTTGAACACAAACATTGAAGTAATAGTTTGAACACAAACAGTGAAGGAATAGTTTGAACACAAACAGTGAAGCAATAATTTGAACACAAACAGTGAAGTAATAGTTTGAACACAGACAGTGAAGAAATAGTTTGAACGCAAACAGTGAAGTAATAGTTTGAACTCAAACAGTAAAGAAAACGAGGAAGCTATTGAATAAATAAAGTTGTGTGTAGCCCATACATTGATGTGGGACAGGAAATAGCAAACAAGACATTCACCAGAACCCATTAAGTTGTAGACTGCGTACTAAAACGCTAGAACTCCCTAGGGTATCTGAAAAGATAGACGAGATGTCACGAAGGAGGACATCGTTTACGGAAAGATAATTGAATTTATTAGGAGACAAAGAAATGTAGAACAAAATATTGCTCCATTTTTTGAAAATGAAAGAGGACAAATTCGAAAGATTTAGAATATGACATCGTTGATTCATGACATGGTTGTTTCATGATTGATTATAAAATGCTACTTCTATTCTATATTAATGTATGGCCCAGAAACATGGACAATAAATAAAAAATTGGAAGACAGGATTGATGCCTTTGAGATGTGGATATATAGTAAAGTAAAGTTAACCCATAACATTTACTTGATGATGTTCCTTCTTCGCAAGTGAAGATGATGAGTATGGTATGAAAAACAAGTGAATGCGATGAAAAAAAATAACAATAAACTGGAAATTGTCTAATTTGGCTTGTGAGTTCGTAAATGTCCGATGAGTCCGATTCGTGCACGGAAAGGTCTACTGCAGTGCATACAGGAACATTTATTTATGCCATGGGGGTGTGAGATGTTAGCGATCTCACATTTCAGCCCCTCTGCTATATGGGGACGTTAGCCATCTCTTCTTCCTCGCAGTCTTTACTTCTCAGATTAATCCGGTACCCAATTTAGACTGTGTCGACCTGGAAGCTGTTGCGACATGAAAAACATTTCCACCTCAACTGGGGAATGAAACCGTGTCCACTTATATACGAAGCCAGTGGCTAACCACGGCACTACGCGGCCTCCACGAAGGATATATATATATATGAAGAATAGGGAGAACATCATGGAAAGGGAAGAAAACCAACAAAGAGGTTCTAACAACACTTAATATGAAGAAATAATTATTAAAGGAAATAAAGATCAAGCAAATAACATATTTTGGACACATTAAAAGACATGACACTTTATTGAAGACCTTACTTGAGAGTAAAATGGAAGGGATGCGAGCAAGAGGTAGGCAGAGATACAAGTGAGAAAGTAACATCACAAGATGGACATATTACTGTCTAGCAGAGTGCACCACCAAAATAAGTTTGTGTATATGGCTGTTCTTGTTGTGCTTCTGTCTTTGCTAGTCTGTCTGTCTTGTCATTGCCAGTGTTTGAGTGGCCAGGAATCCACTGCTGACTTCATCAGGTGCAAGCAGCTGGTTGGCATGGTGATATACTTCAACTAGCTCAGGTTTACAATGTCCATCACATTCTAGTGCGCGAAGAGCGGACAAAGAGTATTGGTAAAAATAGAGTAAAAAATCACGTTTTGGACTTTTGATGGAAAGGCATCAAATATGGTCCTTATGCTGCTCAAGGCAAATAATGTTATTTCAGCTTCATAGTTATAACATATCTCCCCACAGGAATCAAACAACGTATCAGATGTTTTGTCTGGATATTCTATATAGACACCATAACCTGCTTTGACGGGGGCGTTGAAAGCGGACCCGTCAAAATAGACACGAATCCATTCTTTTGAGATCCTTTGAGATGGGACAGCCAATCCCACCTCAAAACCTCCTTAATCGCATCTAACAACATGTATGAAGGGTAAGTAGACGTTTCGATTCGCTGAGAGGAACATAGTACATGTGAGGTAGCAATTTCACAATGAAATATATGCTTTGAGACTATTCATCTTGTCTATTCATTGAAGACAACGTGCACTTAACTGTTTTAAGATCTATAGATATACTCAAGTTTCCATAAATGGTAAACATAAGTAGCTAATAACATTACATGTTTGTGTATATACTAAAACTCGTTTGTGTGTTATTCTCAACCGGAAAAGGAACACAAAGAATATTACCACACTAGATACAGAAGACATATAGTATTACCACACTAACACTGCAATCACACTAAAAATGACAAAGGAGTGGAGCAAAAAAATTGAACTCATTTGAAAATAAATGTCTGAGAAGACTTAGATGTTGGTTAAGTTGAATTCAAGTCAATATGTTTCTGCAACAATCAGAGGAAACGATCCACCTGTTTCAGACATGCACTTAGAATAAATGAAAACTGACTGCCACTACAAGCATTAAAATGGGTACCACATTTAAAAAATAAAAATAAAAAGAGGAAGACTAAGAGAGAATCTTCGTAGAAGAACCATCAAAGAGGGTATGGGTCTCAACAACATACAAGAATTACACGCAGTAGCACCACGTCGCCAAACTGGAGAGCTCTGGTTTCTGTCATATGCATCATGTTCGGCGCGGATGGAACATAGATAGATAGAACACTGAAATCAACCAATGCATTTGTAAGAGATGGTTAAAGATGGGTGGTTAGCTGCAAGATACCTGAAGATCTTCATCATCATCAAGTACCGCCTCCGCACCGAAGTTTGGCTGCAACAGATTTTAAACATTCCATGTCTCTTGGTTTGGTGGTGCACTCTGCTAGACTGTAATCTGTCAATCTTGTGATATTACTCTCCCACTTGTATCTCTGTCTACTTCTTGCTCACTTCCCTTTGACTTTACTCTCAAGTAAGGTCTTCAATAGGGTATCATGTCTTTTAATGTGTCCAAAATATTTTCTTTCCTGATCTTTATTTCTCTTAGTAGTTCTTTCTTCATATTAAGTGTTTTTAGCACCTCTTTATTTGTTTTCTTCTCTTTCAATGATGTTCTCCCTATTCTCCTATATACCCACATCTCAAAGGCATCCATTCTGTCTTCTTATTGTTTATTTAATGTCCATGTTTCTGAGCCATACATTAATATAGAATAGATGTAGCATTTTATATATCTCACTTGTTTGTAATTTGTTTAGATATTAATAATTTCCTCATGTCATTGAAGGTACTTATATCAATCCCTTTTCTTCTTTTAACTTCTTTTTCACATCTGCCATCGTTTGTGACTATATGCCCAAGATATTTATACTGTTTTACTTGTTGTAGTTTCTCTCCCTGTATGTTTATGTTTAGCTCTTGTTCTTCTATGTCTTTGCTGATTACTATGTTTTTTGGATATTTATATCCAGTCCATATTCATTACTTGATTTATTGACTTGATCCATTAGTCTTTTTAGTTCATGTTCACTATCTGCCAAAAGAACAGTGTCATCTGCATATATCAGGTTATTTATTATGTTCCCATTGATCTTGAGTCCTGGTATTTCTTCTATATTTTTAAAGATATTCTCTGTGTATATATTAAATAGGCTTGGTGATAAAATGCAGTCTTTTCTTACCCCTCTCCTTATTTCTGTGTATGGTGAGCATCTGTTTTCACACCTTATTGATGCAGTCTGTTCCAAGTATATATTTCTAATTAGTCTGATGTCCTTTTCCGTCTATGCCTATTTCTTGAAGACATTTGATTAGTTTTTCATGTTGGACTCTGTCAAAAGCCTTATTGTAGTCTATGAAGCAAATATAGATACTTTTTTGATTTCTATATATTTATCTATCACTAGTCAATTGCTAAGTATAGTTTATTTGGTTCGTTTGCTCCTTTAAAGATCTTAGTGGATTGTGTATATAGATTTAAACGTTTCACAAAATCAGTGGATCATTTTCTCAAAAAATGTTCAGGTGTTACTGAATATGATATGTTCAAATTAATGTTCATTTCTTGTAATGTCACATTTGAAACCCAGCTCCCTTTTTCTGAACTCCCCACCAAAGACGGATGTATCGGGCCATTGGAGCAAATAAAACGGCGACACAACGCATTTCTATTTTCTGGACTACATCCTGCTGGAAATCTAGTAAGACTATCTTCATGGGGCTAATCCTTCATGGAGCTAAATTGTCCTGCTACAAGAGAGATTTGGCGGGAGTTTGAGAATGAACGCTGAAGAAGAAGAAGATTATGCACTCCGAAAGGAATCATCTTTACTAATTTCGTTTAAACGTGCAGTTTCTCGCAAAGAGTTGAGTTTGTCGACGCGGTCTATTGTCGTACCACTCGATACAGTGACACAACCTGCCATTCTATTCATTCTCTCATTAACTTAAACAATTGAATGACCAGTCACACAAAATGATAGTGATTCCTTCCAAATTCGACCTTCACACAGCAAACAGCTACAGTTCACGAATACAGACCGCTTGCATTTTCCTGATCATACTCATTGATACGCTGAAAATGCAGACGCGAGTTGCACTGTGTATCACCCGGTTCAAGGCCCTGGATACTGCATAAAGGTCATTGTCATGCTACTTGTAGTTACAGTAGCTCTACTCTTCGCTTTAGTAGTATTTCCTAGACACTTCGTTATAAAGGTCGATGAATTACGCACACGTCTAATAACAGAATCATCAGCGTATATAACAATATCACCATCATTGGAATTCGCACTGATCAATAAATGCACCTCAGATTCAATAACAATAGGGCACCTCTCCCTACATTCTCTGTCACGGTTATATGACGTATCCTCTCCAGAACGTTGTCTTCCCAATTAACACCCTGAACTCTTCTCTATCTTGGGACACGCGTCTTCCAACGACATATTCATGTTATTTTTAATTACGTCAGTTCATAGTCTTCTTGGTCTGCCCTTTCTCCTTTCTTCAGGTGCTCTGCTACATTCTTTATTGAGTGTAATTACTACCCTGATATATATATATACCGATGAATCAACGACTAAAGCAGTGAAGATTGGTGGTACTGGTGTTTACATAAAATATCAAGAAAAAGAAAATGAATCCACATGTTCACCTGAAATATTTTCTGCGCCAACTACTCTGCACAAGTACAGACCATAAACATTGCTGCAGAAATAATTAAAAAACACAAGCCAATATCAACAAGTGGTGTTTCTTACTAATGCAATGTGTCCTACAGGTCTTTGCCAGCGATAAACTGCCAGACCTGAAGGAAGTCATACAAGAAGTGAGCATACAATGAAGGGTAGTACTACAATGGATACCATCCCACTGTAGCATACCAGGAAATGAAGAGGCAGATATGCTGACAAAAGATGGAGAAACACAGGAACAAAGAGACCAAGAAATCACCTACCAAGAAAAGAGGACCTCCATCAAAGCTATTAGAAAAATTGAAAACCCAAGACAACTTCACTATCTTGAAAGAGCTGAGCAGGTTATCATCTTCAGCCTCAGGACAGAGCACAACAGACTAAACCATCACCATCATCAGGTAGTATATCCTGAACAAGATGTATCAGTCATCACAGCTTATCGAAACTTCTGTCGATCTTGAGCAAGTCTTCCTGCTTCTGTTATTAAAGAGTAAATAGACTAAACAACCACTTAAATTGACTAAGAATGGCTCCATCACCTATGTGTCAGCGTGGGCAGGTAGCATAGACCGCGTAACATTTCCATCCAGATTGCAATACACTAAACCAGTTAATTGATAACAAATTTGAGGCGATGTGGTGCCATTGAACGGACTGATTCAATTCCAATTAGTCTCAAGAAATTTTTAATTGTCCTCTGGCTTCCTACTTAAATTTACTTGTATAAACCAGTTAAGGGAGGAACACTGGCCCACAGAGACGGAGATCTAATGTATGGAAGTACTGAGAAGCTTTCAAATACAGCGGCATTTAGAAAGCCGGACTTTCTGTGTAGAAATATAAAACTGCAAACCAGAAGAAGAAGATTACTATCCGAAAGGAACTATGGCAATCTACGGGTAAAATTGTCCATTCCGCATCATATTTCACATCCTCCAGTGAGTACACATATTGTATAGCTTCCTCTGCACGCCCTTTCCACGACTTTCCTCTCTTTAGTCTACTACCTTTCACACTCTGTATTTCAGAAGGTAGGGAATTTTCTTTATCAGCTCTGATTTGGAAGTATGCTATATCTCGACATTACTGGAGTCTATGTTCCATAGTTGACCAGTCAATTAAAAATTGCATTGCTACAGATGTGTCTCTTGTGCACAAAAGAATGATTCGCATCCTCTCATTCTTGATCTTATCAAACCCTTCGATCTGCATTTGGCTAAGAATAATAATATCAATGTATGTTTTATCACAGAAAAAATCAGTTGTTGGATAGAAAAAATAGTAACGCCTGTTCGCCCTGAGCCACAGACATTGCTTTTATTGCTGAAAAACACTGTTCGCCCCTTGAAATGATGTAATCAACATGATCATTGAAGCTCGTACTCCTGTAGAAAAGTACAGCCGCATGTTTCATTGTTCTGGTTCTTTCAAGAGTGACCCAACACAATGTAACAAACATCGAGTGGGGACGCCCACATACCTTTTTATTAGTGGATGGGTAGCTCCCCCCCCCCAATTTTTTGGTCACACAAGAAACATATTTTGACTTTCTTACATACAATAGTAACTAGTTTTTTCTACTACACGAATGGGGGTCCTTGGCTATTTTTGGCATGCGACTCCAAGTATATAAATAGTGTCCAATGGAGAGCCAAACAATAATAAAAAACGAACGAATAATTAAAACAGCGAACATGTGTTCTATACCGAGATCGTTCACGGATGGACCAAGACCGTGCTCAAGTTACAACCTGTGGACTGAGGACATAGAAGGCCGGTTGTGATTATTGACCTGAGTTTCATTGGTCGGCCTCGGTTATTTTTGGTGGGCGACTGCAATTATATAAAAAGTATCCAATGAATAGCCAGAAAATAATCAAAAACGTACCGAATGAAGACCTTCTTCCTCTTCTTCTTCTGCGTTCGTTCTCAAACTCCTGCAGATCAGCAGGATGCAGTCAGGAGAACGGAATAAGCTGTGTCATAGTTTACAGCATTGCTACGATATCTGCGCCTTTCGGCCTGACACATTAGACTTCAGCATGGCTTTGGGTCACTGAGCCTATATGGGATAGGGCAGCCAACTCCATCCCATAACCTCATTAGTCGCCTCGTACGACATGCATTGAAGGTGAACAGTGTTGCTCTTCTTTGCTCCCCTTTCGGGCCCGACAACACACGGTCGAATGAAGACCTGTTTATGTTTTGAAGTTAGATCTTCTATATCTTCGAACTTCCCAATCTGATGATAGGGTACATCGGATGAAGACAGAATAGATACCTCTATAATTAGTACATTCTGTCTCTGAACTGTCGAAATATTTCGACGACAGCAGAGAGATATGATAAAATTGTTTTATATCAGAGAGCTCTATAATTCGCAGGTTGTTCGTGGAATTGTTGCTTCTCTTTGTTTCGACAAGAAGAAATAATTCTTAAAATGAGGCTCTTATGTCATTGTTTGTTTACAACATGCATTATCGTGGCCTCCAGACAGTTAACACACATTCAGACAAAAGGAGCTTACAGGATATTGAGGATGTCAAAATGTAATAACAGCATCGTCAACATTTTAGCTTACAACACCCGCATGTTAAAGATGGTTGTCTAGCAGCATTACAGATTAGCTGTGCGATTTATTTGTCTAGCGACTTTGCGGATCAGCTATGCGATTGTTGTATAGCGACATTGATGGCTAGCTAGTTGTGTGATTGATGTCTAGCGACATTACGGATTGGCTGTGTGATTGGCTTGCTGTGTCTCTGTCCTCGTTAGTACAAGTTACTTGTCTGCTGTGTTTACAAAAAATATTCTTCCAATTTTTTCTTCATCTCTTATCTGCGCTTGTTGTTTGATCTTCAAGTGTATTCGACCTACCTAACTCAGCACATTTAAAAAAAAAAGGTTATTATAAACACAAATAATTATTTAAAGTGGGAACAGATATTTTGTGCAACATTTCTGTAAGATAGCAACACAACACACAAGTGGTCTCAATCAAATCAGAATTTAACAATCTGTATTTAGTTTTCAGGTAAGGTCTTGAGTGTGGTGTTTACAAACAATTAATAGAAACGAGTAACAAATAAATCATATGTTATATATTAATTTAGTAGTTCTGTTCAGCTCTGTGGCGGGAAATCTCAACTACCCATGATGTTAAGGGATAAATCTTCCAGTGTAGGGTAACAACCCTAACCAGGAAGTAGGTGGCTGGGGTAACACTGGGCAAAATGTCAAGATATACAAAAATAGGTACGTGTGTTACCAAATTAAACATAAAACATCTCGTTGTTAAGTTGTTTTATGTTTTATTTTGGTAACACATCTACCTATTTATTTGTATACCCATGATGTTAACTGACTATCTTTTACCCAGTAGCAACTACTTGTCCAGCTCTGTGGCGGCTTAGTATAGTCTGCGTCTGTGACGGCCAGAGTACCAGGTTTGAAACCCCGTCGCAGGCAATTGTGCATCCGGACCGTTTAGAAAGCAATAACAAACTAAAAAAAAGTATGTATACAGGAAGTATACATAAACCCAGTTTTCGAACTCGGTACCTTGGCCGTCACAGACGCCATCTGTACCACGCCACCACATAGCCAGACAATAGCAAACTACTGAGTGTAAATTCTGCCAAGAAAAAAATTACTACTACCAAAACATGCTGTGTTGATGACTACAATTTAGTCACAGTAACAGAACGATAGTGGCATATCGCCAACAGGCTAGTCAGTTTGCAGAGTGGTAGAGAAAAAGTTATCGTAACAAGCTGGTCAGTCTGCAGACTGGTAGAGGAGTTATCGCCAACAGACTGGTCAGTCTGCAGACTGGTAGAGGAGTTATCGCCAACAGACTGGTCAGTCTGCAGACTGGTAGAGGAGTTATCGCCAACAGACTGGTCAGTCTGCAGACTGGTAGAGGAGTTATCGCCAACAGACTGGTCAGTCTGCAGACTGGTAGAGGAGTTATCGCCAACAGACTGGCCAGTCTGTAGACTGGTAGAGAAGAAGTGTGATGCTTAAGAGGACGTCCTGAAGAGCCATTGATGTTTATCCCAGAAGAATGAGAGACACGCAGTAGTGCCATGTTAAGTCATTCACCCACTGACCAGTAGACCCACGTTTCGAGTCCACTCGTTATTCGTGGTGTGAAATTTAAAAAAAATCACTCCAGTAGTTCACTCAGCCTCCAGGAAGTAGATTACCAGGACTCATGTTCTGAAAATATTGATGAGTGGCGCCGTCGCTACTGAGTAAGTGCTGTAGGTGAGTCTAGTCGGGCGGTGTCTGGTCAATCACTGACTAAACAGCTGAACGAGTCTGAGAAATCGTGTGCTACTATGCTGGTTCATTACTCACATTAGCTTTACCTTTATTCTGCCTTTTATATTTTAATGATATACTGTTTGAATCCTGTTTTTGGAATCCCTAATTCAAACCGTTTATTACTCCCTCCCCGAAATTGTGTTTCTATTTCTCTTTAAGATTTTTTTTTCCAATTTTATTTCAACGTTTTTAAATATATATGTTTCCGGAAAGATATTATGGTGATATTTTAATGTGTTCTCATCATTATGTGGTGCAGTCTACGCTACTTCAGCGATTCTAGGCCCCTTCCCCCTCCCTGGTTTTTAAACTCTGACATCTTTTCTTCACAATCTTATTGAGTCCCATAATGATGCATATACTCCTGCTTTATCTTCCAATCCCGAACTAATATTGATTTCTCTCTCTGTATTTGATCTTTCTTCTATGAGATTCAACCGGTTCTATGTGATTAAATCTTTGTTTTGTATACTCTTTTTGCTTAGAGTATCCTGACAAGTGTTTTGAAATGTCTCCACAATTTTTTCCCGGTGACTCTCAATGGCTTCTTCTGTGACTTTCTTAGAATCTCAAATCGATTTCTCAAACTTAAAGTACAAATGTAAAGTTCTTTATGGTTGAAAAATGTGGGAGAGGCCTTCATTTTATGATTACACTTGATGATCTAAATTTGGAGACAATTGATTATTGGTTATTAATCGACATCACTGCGCTCTGGGCAAACCCATAAGTGTTCAGCCTCCCCCCTCAACATACATTGAAGTGTATACATGCTGATTGCTGATGGTTTCCGTGACACGATGATTAAACACATTACTCATCTGACATCTCAGATGCCTATTTCTAATCATATATAGTAATACTAAATATTACATATCGCAACCTAGATGTACCATCTATCGTACAGCCTTCTAACAGGTACTAGTAACTTCAGATCGTTCACCATTATCTATCGTACTGCCCTCTAAAAGTTACACGCTATGCAGCTTCAGATCGTTCACCAGCATTTATCGTACATATATGTTCTTACAGTTACGTGCTAAGTAGCTTCAGATCCTTCATCAACATATATCGTACTGCCTTCTAACAGTTACTCGTTAAGCAGCGTCAGATCCTTCAACAGCATATATCGTACTGACTTCTCACAGATATTAGCACATTCAGATCGTTCACCATCATCTATCGTACTGCCTTCTAACAGTTACCCACAGGGCAGTAAATCCGTGTGATACCCAGGAGGTTGGAGGAAACTGTGTGGGTGTCGTCCACTTATACAAAGACCGACCGTCTTTTAATCTTTCGTAACATATAAGTGAGAATTAGACACTATAATTTCTTAGAAAATTCAGGGAGTCGTTATTGGACTTTAGTAACCAATACCATTACAATACAATAACCACTAACTTGCAACCACCATTTCTTCTTGATTCTTGATTAGAAACTGGCATCACAACAAGTGAGGCATTCCCATAAGTGCACCGCCCTCTGTTCCAGCAGCCATTCGATTCGATGGTGTTTCGAGTCTAATGCCGCCGAAACAGACGTCGACATCAGGGCACAACTCTGGCTTTGCGACAGGTTTATTTGTTGTTCCGCCAACCCACGCCGTGCCCGTAACCTCGTAGTTCAAGCACAACGTCGACCTGCCGGAACAACATGGTAACTGTTATCGAAGGTTAGACTACAGGATTGTATAGATGACGTGCCATGAAGCTTCTATAAGAAGATAACCTCAATATAAAAGCATGTCATCTACTAAGGTTTTCTGTTGCATTTTTGGTTTGTCTAGTGAGCCATTGGTGAGACCCAAAGACGAAACCGCATGCGCTGCAACCACCATTCTCATACTAGAAGTAATGATATACAGAAGGAGATAACATTTATTGAGACAAAACATTATTGAGAAACAAAACTATATAAGAAGTTGGTACAAAGATACAATCATGAACAACTGTTATATTTCACCATTGAAACCATCAACACAAAAGAACACTTCTCATATTTCATTCTGGAAACCACAACACAAATGAACAAATTTCATAATTCGCCACAGAAGCCAGCATCACCAATTATTAAGTTATTATTTCATTTAGTATTTTAACTACCTTTCTATATATAATAATTATTGTATTTTTTTATGTGCGTCTTTTACAAAATTTTCTCCCCCCCCCCTCCTAAAGTTTCAGCTAAACTAAACAAAAAATGGCTTTTCTATCTGTTGTGCATGCGTCGCCTTCTCAACCTAAGCACAACGTTCTATTCGGTAATGTATGTTATGTTGATGGGCGACGGAAAAAGTATTTTAGGTGGGAAAGGGGGAGGTGTTAATTAATTATTTATTGCAGTTTTAGTTGCAAGGATGTTATATTTTTTAGTTGCATGAATGTTATATTTTTTAGTTGCATGGATGTTATATTTTTTAGTTGCATGAATGTTATATTTTTTGGTTGCATGGATGTTATATTTTTTCCGAATATTTTAGTAGTAAGTTCCACATAACGTACCTTTGACTTATGCAGCGACCGTCCATACTGGTACCCTTACTTTATGAACATCTTTCATTCACAAATTATAATAATCAAGTTATGTGAACTTAATAAATTAACTTTTCGTTTTTTATATGCATTCTTTTGGATGTTTTAGCAGTCGTAAGTATTATAAGTTGCAAACAACTAATATAACCGCTCCATAGTTTTATAAAAGAAATACTGAAATATTACCTGGAAAATCGCTACAGTCTAAACAAAACATTCTGGATTAATCCATACTTTATGATTAGTACATATGGTACTGTGAATTTTTAAAGTATGATTCCTGTTCGATAACTCATACAGTCTTGTAACATGCTTCTAGATTACCGCCTCTCAAACAGTCTTGTAACATACATCTAGAATAGCGCCTCTCATACAATCTTGTAACATACGTCTAGAACAGTACCTCTCATACAGTCTTGTAACGTACGTCTAGAATAGCGCCTCATACAGTCTTGTAACATACGTCTAGAAAAGCGCCTCTCATACAGTCTTGCAACATACGTCTAGAATAGTGCCTCTCATACAGTCTTGTAACATACGTCTAGAATAGCGCCTCTCATACAATCCTGTAACATACTTCTAGAATAGCGCCTCTCATACAGTTTTGTAACATACGTCTAGAATAGCGCCTCTCATACAGTCTTGTAACATACGTCTAGAATAGTGCCTCTCATACAATCTTGTAACATACTTCTAGAATAGTGCCTCTCATACAATCTTGTAACATACGTCTAGAATAGTGCCTCTCATACAATCTTGTAACATACGTCTAGAATAGTTCCTCTCATACAATCTTGTAACATACGTCTAGAACAGTGACTCTCATACAATCTTGTAACATACGACTAGAATAGTGCCTCTCATACAGTATTGTAGCATACGTCTAGAATAGTGCCTCTCATACAGTATTGTAGCATACGTCTAGAACAGTGCCTCTCATACAGTCTTGTAACATACTTCTAGAATATTGCCTCTCATACAATCTTGTAACATACGTCTAGAACAGTGCCTCTCATACAATCTTGTAACATACGACTAGAATAGTTCCTCTCATACAATCTTGTAACATACGACTAGAATAGTGCCTCTCATACAATCTTGTAACATACGACTAGAATAGTTCCTCTCATACAATCTTGTAACATACGACTAGAATATTGCCTCTCATACAATCTTGTAACATACGTCTAGAACAGTGCCTCTCATACAATCTTGTAACATACGACTAGAATAGTTCCTCTCATACAATCTTGTAACATACGACTAGAATAGTGCCTCTCATACAATCTTGTAACATACGTCTAGAATAGTGCCTCTCATACAATCTTGTAACATACGACTAAATAACGCCTCTAAAACTCTGTGAGACCGTGGGCCGGAATTTAAAAAAACTAAATAAATAATACCAGAGTCCGGCCCAGATACTTTATATATATACTCATAAATAACTTTAAATTTAAAAAGAAACTCTGGCGGTGCTCACGGTGCCGAAGCTCGGTGGTTGAGAAGCACTGTTCTAGAAGATAGACTACAGAATCGAATTATTGGCTATTCAAAACCGTGTTTGTGGAATCGTGTAACAAATTTCAAAGAATAAATTTCTTGTAGAATGCAACATTAAGATAGATGGAATAGGTCTGAAAAAAGTCAACGTATTGAAATATTTGTGTGCATTAATAACATCAGTTGGAAGATTTATTATGTCATGTGTCATATGAAGTGTTCTCTCCAGAACTATGTCTTTCCAATGAACTCACTAAACCATTCTTTGTCTTAGGGCACGCGGTTTGCATTTATCCACAACGTATTCATGTTAGCTTTAGATGCATTAAAGTAGTCAAATGTAGAATTGTCCAGGTAAAGGCACTATTTCACAAGGTGAAGGCTATTCTTTGTAATATATCTGAGTCAGTTGAGGTGAGAAAGTGAGTTCTTCTAAGCTCTAATGTATGGAAGTGAATCTTGGACCCTCAACAGAACAGTGAGAAATTATATTGAGGCTGCAGATATGTGGTTGTATGGAAGAATGTTGAGGACACCATGGACAGATACAAAGCGTAATGAATATATTTTCAAAGAAGTTAATTCTTAAAGAGGGATACTTCCCCGCATCAGAAAGAGACAGTCAACATTTTGTGAACAAATCATAAGAAGAAGAGAGATCTTACAACAGACACGTTCAAGAGTAAGAGAGATACGGTAAGATTTACGTGGAGAGGTAGGGTAGAGAGAAGATGCTTGACAACCTAGAATTGTGGCATGGAAGAACATCTGTATCATAAATGATTGACACGAAATAGAAGGCGGTAGAAAGAAATGATAACCAACGTTACACGACGTCGACCATAAGAAGACGTAAAAAATGTAATAAGTCATGGATTAAAAAATGATGTTCGGACATAAAGTCACCTGCAAAATTTTAACAACTGTCAAATGTTCATGACTGTGCTTATTTACTGTATCTTGACACTATTATAGCGGGCGGTTGCGATCAAGTCGATAGCAACGCAGAATGCGACAAAAGGTTAATTAACGATGACATCCGTGACATTTCAGATGAGTGAATAAAAAATATTAGCGTTCTGTGCGAGCGCGGCTGATAAGCATGGTGCAACACAATGTCGATCTAGTTGTGATATGGAAATGTAGTTCTTTGGAATGTGTACAACACTGAACGTGTACATAATACTACGGAAGCAGGATGTGCCGGGCTATTGGCGCAAATAAAACGGCGACACAGCGTATCTTCGTTCAATAGACTACTTCCTGTTGGAGAGATCTGGTAGGACAATTGTCCTGCTACAAGAGAGCTCCAATGAGTTCCTAAACAAACTGTTATAGGTAAAAATGTGATTGCTTGATAAAGAATGTTACCAGCTACTATGTGTGATTCTATATTTATTATTTCATTTTCCAGGATTATATGCAACTGTGAGAACCGGAAAGATGTCATTAATCTTATTCATGTACCACTATTATCTTATGATTGCCTGCGTACTGGCGCTGTTGCTTCTGCTATGGATTAGGTGAGATTTGTGTACATAAATTTGTTTGGTGATGCTGCTATGGCCCCCCCAATGTTCAGTGAAGAATGAGATTAAGCTGTAAACCAAGATATAACGCTTTCCATTCTTCAAATAACATCTCACAAATCGGTAGTTTAAAAATTAACTTGAATGAATGAAAAAATAACGTTTTCTTTGAAAATTTAAAGGAAGCGTATTTGCTATGGCGTAATTCTCAGCATTGAAAAACTAACAGTGCATAAAGTTACAGGAGGGTAAGTGACATAATGTAGAAGGAATACAAAGTGGAACAAACCGATTTCAAATTAATTAAAAAAATTTTGTTTTGATAACTCTACGAGTTCAAACCCTTGCTGCCGATTATTCACACCCACCTGCTTATGGGAAGCGACAACACAGACACCACACCATAGTCCCATGTTAAAAGACCGTCCCTACTTTGCTGCACACAGAGGGACAGGAGCGTCTCTGCTTACCAAATTGTGGGAAATTCACAGTTAGTTTGTTCCTTTCGTGCCGCAGGCGGCACACGGCAGAGATTTTGATTCTCTATGTATTGAAGCCCGTTGCCTGCAGTTTTAGTTCTTGTATGGTCCTGCAGCCTGTTATTTCTTCACAAACTCCGCAGTTTGTAAACTCAGTGATGCAATATATCTAGTAAATATAATTATACTTAGTATACTTTTTTGTATTACTTTAATAGTTACAGTACAAGTAGATAACACGACATCTTTAATTGTTTCCCTTTTCTATGTTTGTAAATTTCATGTTAATCATTTAATAATTTAAATATTTATTTATTTTAGTTGGAGTTAGGGTTAGTTATGTAAAACACAACCACCCAAACCTTAAAATGAATTAATATTTAAATTATTATTTGATGAACATAGAAGACATGGAAGAGGACAACACTCTCTGCTGAGTGTTTTTTTCTGACCCTCATGGGAACATTATCTGCTGGTGCTTCTTATTCTGCTTTCATTCTAAGATTTCTGCAGATTATCAGGATGTAGTCTAGAAAAAAAATTCGTTGTTTCATGGTTTAGAGGTTAGTTGCGATATCTGCACCTTTCGGTCTGACACATCCAACTTCAGCATGGCTTCTGGATCACTGTGTTTCCCAATTTGGCATTGCACAGCCAACTCCCCACTGGAAAGGTAAATAGTGCTCTACTTCTTTGCTATCCCTTTTCGTCTCAACACACAGGCATGAATCAATGAGAGAGAGTTATGTCTTGTAGATGTGCATGAAACATTGTGCCTCAACAGATGTCTGGCAAGATATATATCACGATATATGGTAAACCATGTCGATGTCTTTGATTTTTATATTGTCAATGGTATTTGTCTTATCCAGTATAAAGTACATGCATTTTGAATGATAAATCGGCACCGATCGTCATTGTAGTAATGAAGATTTAAATGCACACACGAACTTCTTACTGTATCACAATAAATGTGAGTTGTGGGCACACATTCTCTTAAAGTAAATATCAATTCCTTTTCCAGAATTGTAGTAATTGCAAATCGGCACCGATTGTAGTAAATGCAAATCGGCACCGATTGTAGTAAATGCAAATCGACACCGATCGTCACTGTAGTAAATGTAAATCGTAGCAAATGTAAATTGTAGTAAATGTAAATTGTAGTAAATGTAAATTGTAGTAAATGTAAATTGTAGTAAATGTAGTAAATGTAAATTGTAGTAAATGTAAATTGTAGTAAATGCAAATTGTAGTAAATTGTAGTAAATGTAAATTGTAGTAAATGTAAATTGTAGTAAATGTAAATTGTAGTAAATGCAAATTGTAGTAAATGTAGTAAATGTAAATTGTAGTAAATGTAAATTGTAGTAAATGTAAATTGTAGTAAATGTAAATTGTAGTAAATTTAGTAAATGTAAATTGTAGTAAATGTAAATTGTAGTAAATGTAGTAAATGTAAATTGTAGTAAATGTAAATTGCAGTAAATGCAAAATGTAGTAAATTGTAGTAAATGTAAATTGTAGTAAATGCAAATTGTGGTAAATGTAGTAAATGTAAATTGAAGTAAATGCAAATTGTAGTAAATTGTAGTAAATGTAAATTGTAGTAAATGCAAATTGTAGTAAATTGTAGTAAATGTAAATTGTAGTAAATGCAAATTGTAGTAAATGTAGTAAAATTAAAATGTAGTAAATGTAAATTATAGTAAATGTAGTAAATGTAAATTGTAGTAAATGCAAATTGTAGTAAATTGTAGTAAATGTAAATTGTAGTAAATGCAAAATGGAGTAAATGTAGTAAATGTAAATTGTAGTAAATGTAAATGGTAGTAAATGCAAATTGTAGTAAATGTAGTAAATGTAAATTGTAGTAAATGTAAATTGTTTTAAATGTAAATTGTAGTAAATGCAAATTGTAGTAAATGTAGTAAATGTAAATTGTAGTAAATGTAAATTGTAGTAAATGTAAATTGTAGTAAATTTAGTAAATGTAAATTGTAGTAAATGTAGTAAATGTAAATTGTAGTAAATGTAGTAAATGTAAATTGTAGTAAATGTAAATTGCAGTAAATGTAGTAAATGTAAATTGAAGTAAATGCAAATTGTAGTAAATTGTAGTAAATGTAAATTGTAGTAAATGCAAATTGTAGTAAATTGTAGTAAATGTAAATTGTAGTAAATGCAAATTGTAGTAAATGTAGTAAAATTAAATTGTAGTAAATGTAAATTGTAGTAAATGTAGTAAATGTAAATTGTAGTAAATGCAAATTGTAGTAAATTGTAGTAAATGTAAATTGTAGTAAATGCAAATTGTAGTAAATGTAGTAAATATAAATTGTAGTAAATGAAAATCGGCACCTATCGTCATTGTAGTAATGAAGATTTAAATGCACACACGAACTTCTTACTGTATCACAATAAATGTGAGTTGTGGGCACACATTCTCTTAAAGTAAATGCCAATTCCTTTCCCAGAATAACCTGCGTACTTATTTCACACAGCGTCAATCACCTTGGATGATGCGACTGAAATGGATGATGCGAATGAAATGGATAATGCGACTGAAATGGATGATGCGACTGAAATGATGAAATGGTAGCTTTGCGAATATTGCATGTCGCTAGCCATAGCATAGAAAGACCCAGATAAAGCTAATTAAATGAAGTTACGTGAGATATCAGTTTTATATCATTTATCACCTCTGCTGAAACACCAGAACATCGACATGATGTCCAAGAGAACGTTAATAAACACAGTGTTCAATGCCAGACCTGGACCCTGACAGAGAAACTAGAAAAACAAACACCCTGTATGTGAAATGAAGTGTATGAGAACCACCTGGGGGTAACAAAAAGAGATAAACAGGGACACTATAAGAAATCTGGTGGATAAAATATCGGGCAAAGAGTACATAAACATAGAAAAGATCAAATGGTTCAGCCACCTAATCAGAATGGAACCATATATAATTCCATCGATAGCCTTCAATAAAAGATCATCTGAAAAGAGAAACAGGGGAAGACCCACACGAAGATGGATAGATGGCATCAGAGAAATACTATTTAGAACACCAATGCTGCACTATGCAGTGGCATGACAGTTTGCAGAACAAAACCCCGAAGACATCTGCTCCCTACGACGACTAGCGGCACATGTAGATAGGACAAGACAAGACGTGAGATCATCCCACATGACTATTTTTGAAGTCCAGGCTCAACTATTTTATAGCTGTATTAAAGAACATTAGTTCAAGGACAGGAAATCACAACAATCCTTGACAATTTTTCTCAATGTTGACAAACCGAAAACTGACAATTTTTGATCCTTCAGCAACTCTTCGTTCGACTCGGTAGCGGTGTGGTGCAGTGCGCTCATGTGACGGTCAAGGTACTGTGTTCCAATCCCGCAACATACAATTGTGAATCAGAACGGTCAGAAGACAATGACACACTACTAAACGTAATTTATATTGCCTAGAGAATCACTACAGCCGAATAATGCTGGATTACAGGCTATATTCTGAAAATGGTACGACTACCAATTTTAGCAAATCCTTTTGTATATAGATGGCTGTGGTGAAACCTAATTTTATCTAGATGTCTCTGAAAAAACATACCAAATGTATGTGGATGGCTCTGATGAAGCCCAAGGTTTCTAAATGGCGGTGGAGAAGCCCAATTACATCTAGACGACTGTGAAGCCTAATGGTATCTAGATGACTATGGTGAAACTCAATAGTATCTAGATGGATGTGGAAAATACCGATTTTTTCTAGATGTCTGCTGTGAAGCACAATTGTATTTATATGGCTGTGGTGATGCCCAATTGTATCTAGATGACCCTGGAAAAGCCCAATTGTATGCAGATGTCTGCTGTGATGCCCAATTGTATTTAGATGGCTGTGGTGAAGCCCATTATCTAGATGGCTGTGGTGAAGCACAATTGTATCTAGATGGCTGTGGTGAAGCCCATTATCTAGATGGCTGTGGTAAAGTCCAATTGTATCTAGATGGCTGTGATGAAGCTCAATTGCATCTAATGGCTGTGGTGAAGCCCATTATCTAGATGGCTGTGGTGAAGCAAAATTGTATATGGATGTCTGCTGTGAAGCCCAACTGTATCTAGATGGCTGTGATGAAGCCCAATTGTATCTAGATGGCTGTGGTGAAGCGCATTATTTAGATGGCTATGGTGAAGCGCATTATCTAGATGGCTGTGGTGAAGCCCAATTGTATCTAGATGGCTATGGTGAAGCCCAATTGTATCTAGATGGCTATGGTGAAGCCCAATTGTATCTAGATGTCTACGGTGAAGCCCAATTGTATCTAGATGGCTATGGTGAAGCCCAATTGTATCTAGATGGCTATGGTGAAGCTCAATTGTATCTAGATGGCTATGGTGAAGCGCATTATCTAGATGGCTGTGGTGAAGCCCAATTGTATCTAGATGGTTGTGGAGAAGCACAGTCTAATAACTCTTTTTTGCTGGTGACTATCAGAATTAAAACTAGCATCATTTCAACATGATTGATTTCGTGTATTCGTTGATCGGCGTTCATCAGGTTACACAAAGTGTATACACAGTAACCATAGAAAAGGACGGAAATAATCATGTTTTCATTCTACTTTTAGGACTTTACCGTCGATAGCCAAGAATTCACCGTAGGTGTGACAAGAGCACAGATGACAGTGATGTTAAACTCGGTCAGAAATCTAGGACAGATATCGTTCAGAACAAGCAGTTACCAACTAAAACTGGAAGCTGTCATCTCGATCCCCAAGATTCACCCACGATTAGCTCTTACTTTCTTTCTACAACGAGATGGTGTCTCCAGACCTTTATTTCATACCCAGAGGTCTAACTCTCAGCAGTATGCAGTGCATTGAGAAGTGTCCTACTCAGATGGGGTACGATCTTGCGATTTATTGACTCATCAGAAAATATTAACATCTAAACAAATTACAAAGAAGCCAAAAATGAAAATGAGAAAATGAGAAAATATCTATTCTATATCAATGTATGACTCAGAAACATTGACAATAAACAAACAAATAGAAAATAAATTTAATGTTTTTGAGATGTGGATATATAGAAGAATAATTAGAACATCGTGGAAAGAGAAGAAAGTATACAGGTTCTAATAACACTTAATATGAAGGAGAATCATTAAAGGAAATATAGAGCACACAAATAAAATATTTGTATACACATTAAAAGACATGACACATTGTTGAAGATCTTATTTGAGGGTAAAGTCGAAGGATGGCGAGCAAGAAGTAGAAAGTGATACAAATGGGAAAGTATCATCACAAGATGGGAAGGTTACAGTATAGCAGAGTGCACCACCAAAACAAGAGACATGGGATGTTGGAAATATGTCGCAGCTAACCTTCGTTGCGGAGACAGCACTTGATGCTGATTGACTCATCAGCATGCAGAGTTGGAGTAATGAGCTTCTGCTTCCCTGTGCTCAGCACTTCCTGTCAGAGGCGTCCATAGCAACCCTGCCCTGGACCTTGGCATGACCTAATTTACACAGGCCTGTGGGCAGCGTCAATACCTTAAATCACTCCGACTGTTGCCATGATTTTCATTGATCATTTATTTATACTGTGCTATTTCGCCGACCAATTAAAAGCACAATAACATTCAGACTGCACAGTGACGTAAATTGGTTAGCACACATACCTGTATAAAATAGATCATGTCCATGGTCACTAGGATGGCCGGGACATCCCGATATACATTTCCCACCATCCAATGGGGATCTCCAATTATGCAGGGATGACATGTGTACCGGATACTGAACTCTCAGGGAATTGTAATGTCATGCACAGTCGCATCTAACCATACACATGTGCCATATGTTAATAGCCGCATCTAAACACACACATGTGCCGCCTGTTCGTAGCCACATCTAACCATATACACGTGCCATCTGTTCGTAGCCGCATCTAACCATAACATGTGCCATCTGTTCGTAGCCGCATCTAACCATAAACATGTGCCATCTGTTCGTAGCCGCATCTAACCACACATATATGCCAACACCTCATAGCCGTATCTAGCGACACCCATGTGTTCATAGCAGGGGCACGATGAACAGGTTGGTAACTAGGACCAATATCAAGTTTGGAGCTCATCTTTGTTCCCCAGCTCGATGTGCAATGCTGGATTCTCTGAATGTTGCACCACAAACAAAAATGTAATTCTATCTGTCCACACTGTGTCCCTTGTTTGCCTTGCAGCGTCAGGGGTAGAAGAGTTCTCTAGAGATGGCTTAAAATGTAAGTGTACAGTGTAAATACAGTGGTACTTCCACAAGAGAATTGCCTCACTATATTGGCATGCCAGCTACTGAGAGATGGATCTTACATAATGGTTTGTCTCATATATCAACAACGAGACCTTCAGATTTACGGCATGGGAAAATATAAACTTATAGATTTCCAAATGTAAAAACAAATTATAATGTTCATCTCTGAATTCCATACAGATACATCTTTAATCAGCAGCAGCTCTTTGTGCAACTGGGAATTCCCGGACCGCGTCCATCGTTTTTATTCGGGAATGCATTGGATTTTGCAAACAAAGTAAATATATGTGTGTATTATTCGTATGTGTATGTTTTCGTGTATAGAACATTGAATGCGTACAAGTTTGCACGAAGTATTAAGTATAGCTATGTACAGTACATACACATGTTTGCTTGAATGAAGCACACACTTGTGAATACATTTTCTTAGTTGATTTACGTGAGTAAAGCATCTTATAGTTGCATCTTTGGTCAATAGTGAGTTGTGCTACGATCTAATCTTTAAAACAAAGATGTAGTACTCCATCGGTTAAAGATGGAGCTAGGAAAGGGTGGAGTTGGAGACGTAGAACATCAACAGTAACGGAGGAGTTATGAAATGTGGAGTGAGAGACGTAGTACGTCTTCAATAAGGGTGGGGGGGTTGGGATAATTAAAAGAGTCAATTCTATTATTTTCGTGCATTTTATCGTTAATATGTAAGGGGGGGGGGGGAGGTGATATGTTGACTACATTTCTATTACAGAAAGTCATGTTCTGAATATCCTTGGGGGCAGGTGAGTCGACACCACAATCTTTACAACCCCCAGACGTACCAGCTTGGGTGAAATTCATATGGGGAAAACCGAGTAGAATGACGAATCCTCTACTCTTCTTCTTCTTCGTCTTCTTCTGTATTCGTTCTCAAACTCCTGCAGATTAGCAGGATGTAGTCCGGAGAATGGAATGCGCTGTGTCATGGTTTACAGCATCGCTGCGATTTCTGCGCCTTTCGGCCTGACTCATCCGATTTAAGCATGGCTTTGGGTCACTGACCCTATATGGGATTGGACAGCCAACTCCATCCAATAACCTCCTTAGTCGCCTTTTACAACATGCGTGGAAGGTAAACAGTGTTGCTATTCTTTGCTCCCTTTTCGGGCCCCGGCAAAACACGGGCGAATTCTCTACTCATTTAGCTCTATGATCAAAATTGATTTGTATGGGTTTCACATTAAACACACAGTGGGAAATGAAGCAATAAATGTATACATTTATAATGAGCAACATTATCTCAAACACTTTCACAAAATCACAGAAAGCATCTGAAATTTGTCACCTGGTCTGTTTATTTTAACCGATATTTGGTCAAATTATAATAGATCAATGACGATTTTGCATTTACATTATTCTTACTCAATGAGCACACAATATACAGTAAGACACACACAGACTTATACAAACACTCACACATACTTGTTGGTAGTATTTTCCTATTTAGCACGTAGTTATCGATCCAGTACTTTGTTCCTGAGGTCATTCTCTAGGTAAAGTACATACAGTAGACGGTTGCCATTATTTTCTGAATGGTCCGGATGTAGGATGATGATGATGTTCCTCCTTCACAAGCGAAGATGAGTATGGCAAGAAGAAAGCCATGAATGGTTCGGATGTAGGATGATGATGATGTTCCTCCTTCACAAGCGAAGATGAGCATGGCATGAAGAAAGCCATTACTTCCGCGATAAAAATTGATTTAAAGTGAGGGAAAGTTGTGGAATATCGTCAGCCTAACTCTCTCCCGCCCATAGATATATGGTCTAAGGGGCAAGACAAGCCAAGACGACTGAGTGTGTCTCGGGGTGCAGTAGATGAACAGGGTATTCTGCC
This sequence comes from Meghimatium bilineatum, assembly GCA_034231615.1. Taxonomy (NCBI): domain Eukaryota; kingdom Metazoa; phylum Mollusca; class Gastropoda; order Stylommatophora; family Philomycidae; genus Meghimatium; species Meghimatium bilineatum. Next base: position 36,137,088 of record CM067305.1, on the reverse strand, counting down.
CATGGTCTATGTTAGATGAACTTCTTTGCACAGTCCGCCTCATCCAGACTTTACATGCTTTGCAAGACATGGGCCCATACACCAGAAGCTATGTACACAGATCCCGATTGCCGCTTTCACTGATTTTAATGACATGTCTACGAAGAATACTCGGAGTGTCATTAAGAGATATAATTAGAAACGATAACATCAGACAGATAATCAAAACAATACCAGTATTGGAACACATCAAAACACAACAGATCAAGTGGTTTTCACACGCTTCCAGACTACCGACAGATATCATGCCACAATTGGCCATGATACATAGAAATAGCGGTTATAAAGCCATAGGCAGACCATGTAAAAGATGTATCACAGAAATCAAAGAAGCCACAGGAACAAGCTAACAAACAGCGCACAAGAAGGCCATCTCCAGAGAACTCTTTCACCCCCGACGCCGCAAGGCAAACAAGGGCGACAGCGTATAGATAGATAGATAGATAGATAGATAGATAGATAGATAGACTGATTTTAAACGGCGAAGCGGTTTCGGAGGCGTGGTTGCTGTTGCGGCGTGTAAGGTGTGACAAACTGGCAACAAAACACGGAGACAGACGACATTTAACTGGAAAGCCTTCTTCAGGACGCAATGCAACATGCAAACAACAACACTACCTCTGCTGGTAGGGACTAGTATCTATGGGTTTGACTATAATACAATGACATCTGTTCATATCACTATAGGCTTAAGAAATACAGAAATTCATGTATATTTGAATCACAGGTGTGTAAACGTGTCATTCATGGTTTCCTTGCTTTTCTATAGGCATTGTCATGTGACGTATTCCTTCCAGAACGTTGTCTTCCCAATGAACTCTCTGAACCTCTCTCTGTCTTGGGCGATGTGGCTTGCATTTTCTAGCGATGTATTCATGTTTTCTTTAATGTCATCAGTCCATCGTCTTCTTGGTCTGCCCCTTCTCCTCTTCCCAGGTACTCTTCCCTCCATTATTTGTCTTTCTAAACAGTTATGTCTCTTTATATGACCAAACAGCCGTAGTTTTCTTTTTGTTATTGTGTTTAGTAACCAACACTCTGGAATATTCAGTGTGTTTATAATATCAGAGTTTCTGATCTTATCCTTCCATGATATTCTAAGTATCTTTCTGTAGCATTTCAGCTCGAAGGCGTTGATCTTCTTTGCTGCTGTTTTACTTAGAGTCCATGTTTCACAGCCGTATGTTGCAACCGGAAAAATGAAAGTTCGTAACATTAGCACTTTCGTTTCTATTTTGTTGTAATTCCATATGTTTTTCAGCCGTGTTATTTTGCAATATGCCATTGCCAATCTCTTCCTTATTTCTGCCATGCAGTCTCCTGCACCGTTGATGTTTGCTCCTAAGTATTCAAATTTATCCACACATTCTATCTCGGTATTGTCAATTCTGATTTTTGGTTGTTGTGTTGTTATATCTGTTGACATGATTTTTGTTTTCTGCGTGTTTAAATACAAATTTTGTGCTTCGCTATATTTCTTTGTGTTCTTGATTAGTTGTTCCAACCCCTTTATATCGTTTGAAAGAAGTACTGTGTCGTCTGCGTAGCGTAGTTCCGGGATTAGGAATCCACCTACGTTTAAAGCGTGGTAGTCAGTGTTGTGAATGTCTTCTCTCACGTTCCTCATTATACTTTCAGCGTAGATGTTGAACAGGTATGGGGAGAGTGTGCACCCTTGCCGTACTCCACTCTGTACCTCAAACCATTCTGAGAGATCGTCCTCTAACTTCACTGCAGCCTTTTGATCTTGGTAAAGTTCCTCTATTAGATGAATCAGATGTCTTGGGAAACCCATGCTGTTCATTATCTCCCATAGTTGCTGGTGTTGGACGCAGTCGAATGCTTTTGAGTAATCTATGAAACACATGTGCAGGTCAGTTGAAAATTCCCTACACTTTTCTATGATCAATCTCATGTTAAGAATGTGATCTCTTGTTCCTCTGCCCGATCTGAAACCAGCCTGTGTTTCGTTTATCTCCATTTCTAATTTCTGTTTGATTCTTTGCATTATGATGTTTAACATTATTTTACTTGCTTGACTTATAAGTGCTATAGTTCGAGTATTAATTATAGCTATAGTTCGAGTTTTAGTATAGGCATACTCATACTAAAACTGCGTCGAAAATAATGACAAAGATATTTGACCATATGAAAGTACCTTAAAACTCTATTCCTCTCTTTTTCTCTCCATCTATTGCTTCATAACCACTTGTCCAGCACACGAGATAACATGAAGTGATATTATCAAAATACTCCTTAATCAAAGCTCAAACATGAACACCAACATAAACTGCCAGCTCAATGCACTGTTATCAGTGAAGCTCTTAATGTGCAAGACCTGACCTCCACAATAATTCTTGTTTGAACTTGATCTGTTATTACACAACAGAGAAAGTACATTTCCTGAAAATAAATACTGTACTGTCTGCTATTATGCAGCGTTTCTGACATATCATGTAACTGGCTAGAGTCATTTCTGTAATTTGTTTATTAGTTCGCCCACGTGTTGCCAGGGACCATAAGGAGAGCAAAGAATAGCTACACTGTTATCTGATAAGAATGTTGTACGAGGCGACTAGGGAGGTTCGGGGTGGAGTTGTGTGTCTCATCCCTTAGAGGGTGAGTGACACAGAAACCATGCGGAAATAGGGTGTGTCAGACCCATAGGCACAGATATTGCAGTAAAACTAAACGATAACGTACGAACGCATTCTGTTCTCTGCACGACATCCTGATAATCTGCAGGAACATGAGAACGAAGCACAGACGATATGTTTTCAGACGATTTGTGAACAGATTTTCAGGCAGGCCGTGTGTGATATACTCAAGTCCTCATAATTAATGTACTTATATGTCCCACTTCTTTATAAATAATGTACTTGTATATTATAGTTCCTGACTATTAATTTACCTGCACGTCCTACTTCCTGATGTACTTGTGTTTCCTACTTCCTGATGTACTTGTGTTTCCTACGTCCTGATGACTGATGTACTTGTAATGTCCTACTTCCTGACTTCCTGATAACTAATGTACTTGTATGTCATACTTCTTCATTATTAATGCACTTTTATGTTATATTTGCTGATGATTAATGTACTTGTTTGTCCTACTTCCTAATGATTAATATAATTGTATGTCCTTCGTCTTGTTGATTACTGTACCTGTATGTCCTACTTCCTGATAATTAATGTAACTGTATGTCCTACTTCCTGATGATTAATGTACTTGTTTATCATACTCAGCTACATTAATGAAAGTGAATACATTAAAAAAATGGTCATGTAATTTTCAGCTCCCGCTTGATGTATTTAATAAATGGACTCAAGAGTTTGGAGCAGTGTTTGGGTGAGCAATAATAAATACTACAGAATAATTATCGATGCAAATTCCTTCACAAATATCATTATCTTTACTAATACAGGATAATATCGAGGAAATCGGATGTGTCAGACCATTGTCTTAAATATAAATGCGACACAACAGATTTATATTCTATGGACTACACGCTTCCGAAGTAGGTCCATTGTACTGCTATATGAGAGATTTATCGGAAACTTGAGAATCGCTGAGGAAAAAAGAAAAACGATGCTGATGATGCCTTGGAAGACCTCCTTCGGCGAGTAAACATGCACTCATAAACCTTCATAACACAATCAACTTCATATGAGTACAAGCATGACGTTCTGCTTTATAGAAGACGTCTACACAGAAAGTAAACATGCCTTCATTCGTTATGTTTTTGATTATTGTCTTGTATTTCATTGGTTATTATTAATATACAAGGAATCGGATGCCAAAAATAGCTAAGGCGATCCCGGGTATATAAATAGTGACCAACGAAAATCGCGAAAATAATCAAAAACGTAACAAACGAAGGCCTGTTTACTTTCTGTGCAGAGGTCTTCTATAATGTAGAGAGTTGACGGTAATGGTCCATCAACTGAGAAGGAGCTCTGTCATTGTCATAAAAGTTATCACAAAACGTGCGTGGCTAGGAAGTGTATGCCGACATGGTTCTGTCAAAAAAATCCTGCAAATGAAGGTGAAAGAAGCAGAGGGGATAAAGGACATTCACGGACAGACAATATCAAACACCAGACAGGCGAAGATTTTCCACTGCTTATTGGCATCCATGACGGTAGAAATCGCGGGGGGGGGGGGGAATCAATGTATTTGTGAATCAAAATTGTTACTTCTAAGACGCAGACGGAATATTTGTTTATGCATGACCGTGTCCAATAAAGACCTTCAAACATAATTAATTAGGTCTTCATTCGTTACGTTTTTGATTATTGTTGGGATCTTTTCTGTTGTTTACTATTTATATACGTGGAATTGCATGGCAAAAAATAGCAAATAACACTCAAGTATATAAATAGTGACCAACCGGAAGCCTATAAATAATCCAAAACATAAGGAATGGGATCCTAATTAATTCTTTTGGAAGGTCTTCGATACAGCCAACGGTCTCGATTTACGCATGCATGGATGGTTGGACTCCCAAGAGCTATATGCTCATATTTAAAGAGATTATTTCATCATTATTGCCATCATTATTGCCATCATTATTACCATCATTACTGCCATCATTATTTGTTCCTTATTAGCACCAACATCAATTTTATTAACTTTCAACTTTTATATATTGGTTATCGTTCATGAACATAGTAGAGTAGACATAATTGCATCCACTTCATGTGTTAGTGGTGGATTGATGGTGACATAATTGCATCCACTTCATGTGTTAGTGATGGAATGATGGTGACATAACTGCATCCACTTCATGTGTAAGTGGTGGATTGATGGTGACATAATTGCATCCACTTCATGTGTTAGTGGTGGATTGATGGTGACAAAATTGCATTCACTTCATATGTTAGTGGTGGATTGATGGTGACATAATTGCATCCACTTCATGTGTTAGTGGTGGATTGATGGTGACATAATTGCATCCACTTCATGTGTTAGTGGTGGATTGATGGTGACACAATTGCATCCACTTCATGTGTTAGTGGTGGATTGATGGTGACATAATTGCATCCACTTCATGTGTTAGTGGTGGATTATGGTGGATAAGTTCAATATGGTGAAGCTGCTTAACAGATATCGACAATGCTACTGCCGTCAATTGCCGCGACCCGAAAGGGAAATAAATAATAGTGGTACTATTACCCACCACACATGTTGTAAGAAGCGATTAAGGAGGTTTTGAAGGTGATGTTGACTGTTCCGTTACATAGACGGTTACATCGAACCAGAAGTCATGCTTAAGACTGACAAGTCAAGTCACAAGGCGCAGATATTTCAGCTAAGCTGTAAACCATGTTCAAACTCCTAAAAATGAGTAGGATATAGTCTGGAGAACGGCATTCTTTGTGTTCAACTTTGACACTATATGTGATGAGACCTTGATAATATATGAGGCAGCCACATCCACCCAAAAACCAAATTAGTCGCATGCATGGAAAGTAAACAGTGTCGGTATTTTGTAGTTCCATATTGTAAAAAGTGTCGATATTCTGAAGTCCCATATTGTAGACAGTGTCGATATTCTGAAGTCCCATATTGTAGACAGTGTCGATATTCTGAAGTCCCATATTGTAGACAGTATCGTATTTATGTAGTCGTGTCAACCATCACGATTATCATTAGTTAATCATTGTTACATTGCATCGTTACCACATTAGCTTTAGAAATGTTTACATTTGATTATTACACTTTCATAATTATCATTTTCAGATTTTACGAAGGTCTAAGACCAAGTGTTGTAATTTGCTGTCCAGATTTGGCGTATAAAGTTTTGGTGAAGCATTTCAACCAATTTTCAACACGCCCAGTAGGTATTCAACTAAGTACATTTATTACTTACGAAAGGAAGAGAAAAAACTAGTTTACAGCAATGTTGTACCTGCCCGCCCACACACACACACACACACACACACGCATACACACATTCACTCACGTACGCACCCACACACGCGTATACACAAAATGCTCTAGCTCAGAGTGAATTCATGCCTTCACAGATGAACCATCAGTGGATATAATAAAGAAAGAAGATGCTGGAATACACATACCTATACCAAACACCACAAACAATAAATATCACAATCGCTACTGGCAAATTATCAACACGCTGTATTGCAGAACTACAAGCACTCTTAGAAATCATCAAAGCCTCTAGAGGATCAGACTCAGAAAAGCCAACATAATCTTCCTGTGTGACTCATGTAAGTTCTTCAGACCACTCAAAATGAACCTAAAGATATCATAACAAATGCAAACATGAAACATTTAAATCATCTGTCTACTAAGAATATCTTTGTACAGTGTGGAGTTGTAGGAAGTGAGGCAGCTGACAGACTGGCAAAAGCAGGTGCAATTAAGGAACAATTACATCACAGAATATCACTGATTGAAGAGGAAATTCTCTTCCATGTATATATATATATATATGGAGTCAGATAACAGGCAGCAATTTTCATCAAGGCCTCCATGCTAAAGCTAAACAGACCACAGTATACTATCGTTTTAGACTCCGCACGGGACACTAGAGAGAGAGAGAGAGAAAGAGAGAGAGAGAGAGAGAGAAAGAGACACCCACACCCACACGCATACACACACGCCCACACCCACGCTCACACCCACCCACGCACACACCCACGCACGCGCACACACACGCACATACACACACACAATCACACACACGCACTATTCCGCACGTAACAATGTAGACCAGTGTTTCCCAACTTTTTTTTAAACCGTGCTCCACCAAAGTCTTTCTAACATTCTGACGCCCCTCCCCCCCCTATGTAATATATACATATTTCTTTTATATTTTAAAAATAAATTATTCCCTAAATGAAGCCTAATTACAACTATCGAATCCCTCCCCCCCCCCTGAACAATCAAATTCACCCTTTGTGAGGACGTGGGCCCCACGTTGGAAACCACTGCTGTAGGCTACAAGTACATCTCAACAAAAAATAAAGGTGGTTCAAACTGACCAGTGTCCTGTCAAAATGATCCCAAGACTTTTGAACACATTCTACAGACATTTCCAATTTTTTGGCGACTTGAAGATTAAACCTGGTCTCTGAAGACAGATCTTGAAGTGAAGCTGTGAGGCAACTGTGAGGACCTCCTGTAGTTGACTAAATTCATAGAGGCGGCTCTCCTGCCCGTACAAACGTCTGAGCACAGGAGACTTATCAAAGGAGAAAAATAAGAAGTAAACTATGGCTGAAAGTCATACCACTATAGATCCAGGAGCTGAGTATCTTGTAGGAAAAACCCAAGCGAATAATGGTTGTGCTGCAACAGCCTCAATGATCGAGAATCTTATACCCAGTGTAAGAGAATCTTACACCCAGTGTAAGAGAATCTTACACCCAGTGTAAGAGAATCTTATACCCAGTGTAAGAGAATCTTACACCCAGTGTAAGAGAATCTTATACCCAGTGTAAGAGAATCTTACACCCAGTGTAAGAGAATCTTATACCCAGTGTAAGAGAATCTTACACCCAGTGTAAGAGAATCTTATACCCAGTGTAAGAGAATCTTACACCCAGTGTAAGAGAATCTTATACCCAGTGTAAGAGAATCTTATACCCAGTGTAAGAGAATCTTATACCCAGTGTAAGAGAATCTTATACCCAGTGTAAGAGAATCTTATACCCAGTGTAAGAGAATCTTATACCCAGTGACACCTGCAAAAGAAGGACTGTGCTACTAAAGCTGCAGTCACCGACAGTCATGATGTCGCCCGTGTATTTCCGCAACTTGAAAGAGGAGCAAAGAATAGCGACACTGTTATCTACCAGGCATGTCGACTAAGGAGATGTTGGTGGTAATGGCTATCTCCTCAACAAATAGAAGGTCAAAGTGAACCGTATGCCATGTTGAAGTAAGATGTATTATGCCGAAAGACGTACCTTTCGCAGACATGCTGTAAACTATGACAAAACGTTTTCCATTTACCGATCTACGTTCTACTAATTTGCAGCAGTTTGAGCACGAACGTATAAGGAAAAGATGCCATGATGCAATAACACTAATAAATAGCAGAGGAGCACACCGAAACAGTCCATGTTACTCTGGGAGAAACAACATCGGCCACAGAGGACGATGGTCGTGCGACGACAACTCCAATGGTAGAGAGTTGTACCCAATAGCTACGGTGACATTATTTATTTCACAACAGATAAAGTTTTTGATGTCATGCCACAACGGAAACAACTACCAAGCATCATGTCAAGATATATAAAAGAGGTAGGTGTGTTACCAAAATAAAACATAAAACAACTTAACAACGAGATACAGGGACATACGACGTTTCGACTATAAAGCCTTCATCAGGACAAACAAATGACCACAATAAAACAAATTTTACATGGAGACAAATAGGGTTATAATGAGGACAATAGCAGATAGGTAATGGGGGAAGCAAAGATGTGGAAGCATGACAGGTGAGAAAAACGTATGGGGAGAAGTTAGCAGTAAGTAGGGTGGAAAAAGTAGACTGAAGAAAGCGAGATGCACAAAGGACAACAACAACAGTGGTTGAGGGTATTAGGGCAACATCTCCAAGGTCATGTTACAACGACATCATAGCCTAGAGGTACACTGCAAAAGTTCCAACGGAGATTCGCATCAAAACAGCCCCAGATATTTAAGGTCATTCTACAACAGCCCCAGCGTGTAATAAAAGGGCCGTGACGTAATAGTTCCAATAACAAATTTCTATGTTGCAACTTAAGTAACTAATAATCTTTGACGTCAACATCGCAGGATAATCAACTTCACCGCTTTCATGTTGCTCAAATATTATATAAAACATCATGGTTTTCTTCGGTTCATATAACAAAGCTTGAATTGTAAAGATGAAATTCAGGGCGTTCGTGCTCACAAGCAATATTTTACTCGCATGACTAGACCACCAAAATTAATTAAGAATTCTGTGCTGTGTCGCAAGCACTAGATTTAGAGCGCCAAAATTAAGGTGAAAGTCTATGAAGTGGAATATTTATTGGAATAATTGAGAATAAATAGAAGATAAATCCAACTTACATTATGCACTAGGAAAATCTGATTTTATGCTCGAAAATCGATCTGTGTTGAGTATGAGAGTAACTAAAGTTCAGTTGCAATCCTGGTATATGTGTGTATACCATATCATGTAGGTTATACTTTTATGACAGATGCAACTGTACTAAGTGGGTGTTGTGGAGAATTAACTGTCTTTTTACTAGTTGTGGGAAGTGGGAGAGAGGGTTGATTTTACAACACCAAATAGGAGTCGAGGCAGTGCAATGTTAAGACACAGGAGTCGAGACAGTGCAATGTTAAGACACAGGAGTCGAGGCAGTGCAATGTTAAGACACAGGAGTCGAGACAGTGCAATGTTAAGTGGGAGAGAGGGTTGATTTTACAACACCAAATAGGAGTCGAGACAGTGCAATGTTAAGACACAGGAGTCGAGACAGTGCAATGTTAAGTGGGAGAGAGGGTTGATTTTACAACACCAAATAGGAGTCGAGACAGTGCAATGTTAAGACACAGGAGTCGAGACAGTGCAATGTTAAGACACAGGAGTCGAGGCAGTGCAATGTTAAGACACAGGAGTCGAGACAGTGCAATGTTAAGTGGGAGAGAAGGTTGATTTTATAACACGCACATAGGAGTCTAGGACAGTGTAATGTTAAGTGGGAGAGAAGGTTGATTTTATAACACCCACATAGGAGTCGAGGTAGTGTAATGTTAAGACATTCGCCCGCTGACCAGCAGGCAGTGATTTCTAGTTCACTCATTATTCATTGTTTTAAATTAAAAAAAAATGTTACTTACATTGTTATCTTAGCAACCAAGAAATAGGGTACCAGAGCTCATGCTTTAGTAACATTAGGAACGACGTCATCTAAGTGGGTGGTGCAAGTGACGCTAGTCAGGCTGTTTCTGGTCAACCCACTGATTGCACAGATGAGAACATATGGGAAAATGCTACGACTCTGGTTTATAACTCAGCTCATATGTTAGGAAATTAGACCAGTGGACGGTAAAATGTATCTAGGTTTGGGGGGGGGGGGGTGGTCACATTCGATCTCGCAGCCTGACCCACAAAGCTGATTTAAATGTTTATATTAACTGACCCAAGAGTTTAGGAAATACTACTTGGAATTTCTAAGTGACTAATGATATAATGATGATGATTCAATCCCTTTCGCTGTGAGCAGGAAGCTCTTGACAGCCCATAGCCCTTCTGGCGAATGCACAGGTTTTCCTCAGTTGTGGTGAAGTTGTGTAGTGTGTTGTGTATAGCTGGAAGTGGTGGTAAAAGTTCTTGTCGGATGTCTGTTAGTTGTGTTTTGGTTTTCCCTAAGTGACTAATAATCAGGCCGACGACCCACAAGAAGACATTTTAGTCGAATCGTCGTTTGTCACTTTGTCTCGTCGTTATTTCGTTTTACTGACTTATATTGGTAACACCTATACTTATTTTCGTTTATTTTAATATATACCATGTGTTACTCCAACCACATTACTTCCAGTTTCTGACTGTTACCGAACTCTAGAGCTATATCTCTGAGCTAGACTTTCATGTAACATTCTAACGAAATATAATTCCGTAAGTATATGATGATTTAGTTTTGAAAGAGCACTCGTATTGAAAACGTTCACTGTATGTTTTATCATTTGTCTTTGATATATGTTTACCTCTATCAGGTGATCAATCCATTCATGCATGAACACGAAGATCTAAGTCTTCAGAACGTCAGTGGTCACCTGTGGAAGCGACAGCGTCAAGCTGTGAGTGCTGGGATGAGTTCAAAGTCAATCAGAGAGGTTAGTAATATCGTCCTAAGTGGGAAGGTAATATTAAAGAAAAAATTCACAATCCAGTCTAAGTCAATATAATCAAAAGGGATCAGAACGGGAAGCAAAGAATAGTGGCACTCTGACCTACCACACGTGTCATAAGACTCGACTAATATGTTTTGGGGTGTAGTTGACTGTGCTATACATGTTAGAAATTAATGCTATATGATGTGGTGCGAGACAACTACACCAGGTCATCATCATCATGTTCAGTCACAGTAACAAAAATTGCCTGCAACAGACCTCCAACAGACCTGTCTCTTGTTTTTGTGGTGCACTCTGTGTTCACAATATTTTATTGTATTGATACTTATTTCCTTTAAATAATTCTTTCTTTATATTAAGTGTTGCTAGAACCTCTTCGTTTGTTTTATTTTCTTTCGATGATATTCTACCTATTCTTCTCGACATCCACCTCTCAAAGGGATCCACTCTGTCTTATAATTGTTTATTTATTGTCCCGGAGCAATACATTTATATACAATAGGTGTAGCATGTTATAATTCTCATTTTTAGCTTGTTCGTAATTTCTTCAGATGTTGATTTTTTCCTCATTTCAATTAAAATACTTTTAGCTATGCATATTCTCGTTTTAGCAGCTATTTCACGTCTGCCATCATTTGTGATTATGTGTCCGAGATATTGATAATGTTCTACTTGTTCCACACCAGACCACGGGTACATAAAGAATGGATGACAGCCGAGATACTGAAAAAGATTGACATATGGAAAGAACACATTGCACAAATAAGCACTAGCGCTAGAGCACCAAAGACTAAGGCAAAATCATACTATACAATAGAACTAAAGAAGGCGAGAAAGAGTGTATCCTGGACACATCTGGAAGATCTGGATTTTGCAGATGATGTGAAACTTCGAGCTCACAGTCACAATGATGCGCAAAAAAAACTACATATCCTATATAAAGACTCTACAATAATGGGACTAAAGATACATGTAAACAAAACTAAGGAGCTGAAATGCTATACTATCCATGAGACCTCTCTAATAATAGGTAACAAGGTGATTGAAATGGTAGATGATTTTACTTAACTAGGAAGTCTTTTTGACAAAACAGAAGGAATAGAAAATATCCCCTCATAAAAGCTATTAGAATAGCCATAGACATAACAGGTCGATATGAGGAAGAGGAAGGTCCAACTGGTGCAGAAATTGTGATACCCGGAAGGAATCTAAAGAAGGACCGTAAATTAACATCAATATTCACAGCTCAACTAGTAGAGTAGTAAAATCATGAGAAATAATAACTGATAACACTCCTAAAAGAGTAAAAATCCTGACTGAATCATTATCATAATTCAGATTATGCAAAATAAACATGACAGATACCAAATATATCAAATGATTTCTGACGATTAACAGCAAACTTATATCATCTTGTTACAGAAGTTAATGTAATGTGGATTCCAACCCATGTCGGAATACCCGGAAATGAGACACAGGATGTCAACATGAAACAGAGATGGAAACAATGTAGGACTTCGCAGATATGAAATCAGGAGCATAATAAAGGACATGATACTAAAGGAATGGACAGAAAAAAATGGTACACCATTACAAAAGGGAGACATGTACATGCTTTGTTAAAGGGACCATCTAGGGCCAGTCATATTAAAAAATCTGAAAGTCCTTGCCAATAAGGAAACTACTATGACTTAGAAAAGGGTAACAAAGTTTTGCTAACGCTAGATTACAAAAACAATGACACACACAAATCAACGTTTCGACCAAAAGGCCTTTATCAAGACAGACAATAAACTTAAAACATATAATAGAAAGCGAACAGTAATCAGATCGACGGTCACATAGATATGGGTAGTCTGGATTGACCACCATGTGACACATGGTAGTTTGAATCCAGACTACCCATACCTATGTGACCGTCGATGTGATTACAGTTCGCTTTCTATTATATATTTTAAGTTTATTGTCCTCAATACAAATAAAAAATTAGGTAACATATTTTGGACATATAGAAAGACAAGATGATTTAGAAAGATTAAACATGGGCTAAAAGATTCCAGGAGGAGAACAAAAGACGCATCAAGACTACGATGGACACACGATATCGAATATCTTCTGAACATGACACCGAAAGACACTGAACAGCTTGCAAAGAACCGAGAGACTAAAACAGTTCAAGTGAAGACAGCGTTCTGTACAATGACACGCCACATGACGCTAAGGCTCTGTGCATAAGTTACTTTCAGATCAAGCTTACAGACCAGTAAAAACGGTTTAGCGGGTCGTAGTTTACCAAAAATAAATATCGATGATACTTGCTTTTGTCATTTAAAAAATCTAGCTAATATTTATGTTTGTTCCAGATGTTCCATATCATTTCTGTGGTAACTGATCAGCTGGTTCTAGTGTTTAGCCAAACAGCTGCCAGCAACAACGCTGGATTTTTCATAGACGAGTACGTACATATATGTTTGTTGAGTTCATATGTCACCATCTACAATGATAAGCATGTTTATATAAGAACAGTATCGTTTATATGTCACCATCTACAAATGATAAACATGTTTATATAGAGTACAGTATCGCATATATGTCACCATCTACAATGATAAGCATGTTTATATAAGAACAGTATCGTTTATATGTCACCATCTACAAATGATAAACATGTTTATATAAGTACAGTATCGCTCATATGTCACCATCTACAATGATAAGCATGTTTATATAGAATACAGTATCGCTCATATGTCACCATCTACAATGATAAGCATGTTTATATAGAGTACAGTATCGCTCATATGTCACCATCTACAATGATAAGCATGTTTATATAGAATACATTATCGCTCATATGTCACCATCTACAATGATAAGCATGTTTATATAAGTACAGTATCGCTCATATGTCACCATCTACAATGATGATAAGCATGTTTATATAGAATACAGTATCGCTCATATGTCACCATCTACAATGATAAGCATGTTTATATAGAGTACAGTATCGCTCATATGTCACCATCTACAATGATAAGCATGTTTATATAGAATACATTATCGCTCATATGTCACCATCTACAATGATAAGCATGTTTATATAAGTACAGTATCGCTCATATGTCACCATCTACAATGATGATAAGCATGTTTATATAGAGTACAGTATCGCTCATATGTCACCATCTACAATGATAAGCATGTTTATATAGAGTACAGTATCGCTCATATGTCACCATCTACAATTATGTGCATGTTTATATAAGTACAGTATCGCTCATATGTCACCATCTACAATTATGTGCATGTTTATATAAGTACAGTATCGCTCATATGTCACCATCTACAATGATAAGCATGTTTATATAAGTACAGTATCGCTCATATGTCACCATCTACAATTATGTGAATGTTTATATGAGTACAGTATCGTTTATATGTCACCATCTACAAATGATAAACATGTTTATATAGAGTACAGTATCGTTCATATGTGTCTCTCTCTCTCTATGTAACGTGTCCTTTGCAGAACATTGTCCGCACTGCCACTCTGTAGGTATGACGGTTCTGTGCGAGTTGCTCAGCTTCTTCCAGTGTCATGTTCAGGTCTTCGATGTCATGTGTCCTTCGTAGTCTTGGTATGTCTCTTGTTCTCTTACCTGGAACTTTTCCCTCCATGAGTAGTTCATATGTCACCATATACAATTATGTACATATTTATATAGAGTACAGTCTCTTTCATGTCACCATATACAATTATGTACATATTTATATAGAGTACATAGAGTACAGTCTCTTTCATGTCACCATATACAATTATGTACATATTTATATAGAGTACAGTCTCTTTCATGTCACCGTTTACAATTACGTACATGTTTATATAGAGTACAGTATCGTTTCAGTAAAGATCTTAGAATTGTACGCAATGTATACTGGCAACAAGAAGCAGCCATGAAAGTGGATACTATAACTGGGAAGTATACACTACACAAATAAAACAAGGTGTACGCCTTGGACACGATCGGGCACGATCCCCAAGTGATTTGGCCAGAATCAGCTCGAGTTACTGTATTTCTGTTTCTAGGGTGCACCACGAGGAGGTACATTTGGGATCTTGGTTATCTGCTAAACCTGCGTCCGCCGAGAGCAATGGGTTCCCTTTGCACCCCTGCCAGACATTAATATAGGACACAAAATCTATAATCTACGATAAGCAGATGATACTGTGTTGATAACAGAAAGCCAAGAAAATCTCCAAGATCTGTTAAAAGGACAATGATAGAAAGTGAACAAAAAGGTCTTAGTTTAAACATAAAAAAGACATTGACAATGATAACATCAGGAAATAGTACCCCACCAAATATTAAAATAGTATTAAATGAGAAAAAAAGCAGGTGAATAGTTTCAAATATTTATGAACATAAATAACTTCAGATGGCAAATGCAAGACCGAAATTATAAGCAGAATATGACAAGCAAAAGTAGCATTCCATAAAATGAAAATTATCCTATGCAACAAGCCCATATCGATGGATACTAGAAAACGTGTCCTCAAATGCTACATTGAACCAGTGCTACTCTATGGAAGTGAAGCTTGGAAATAAATAAATCACAAAAATCATTGGAGGCAGCGGAAATGCGATTTATTCGAAGAATGCTACGCACTCCTTGGACAGCAAAGATTAAGCCTACTAATAAAGGATGGATGTGAAAAGATGCATTATTGATAATATAAGAATAAGACAGTCAACATTTATTGGCACATGATGAGAAGAGGAGGCATTGAGAAAATAGTGACAACAATAAAGATAGAAGGGAAAATATCAAGGGGAAGACCGAGAGAAAAGATATTGGACAGTTTGACTAAATGGCTTAGATTGACGATACCAACAGAGATGATGGCATATGTGAGAGATCGGTGTACATGGAGAAATAAGCGCCATTCGGCACGGCACTTGATGATGATAATCGTTTCACAACATGGACTCTTTATATCATAAAAAAGTGTCAGCCAGGACTTAATGATGAAAATGGCCCAATAATGATAATGTATTAAATATTAAGAATTCTGCCATTTAATTTGCTAAGATTTATAAAATATAATTTCTCAGAAATATTTCTATTTCTGCTGCCTGATAGATAACTTGTATCCAAGATTTGAGGTTAGAAAATAACTCAGAACAATTAGTAATTGAATCACACACCATAGGGTTAGAAAAATAATTCATTAACAACTGCGTTACCTGTTCACCAATGTGTGTACACAATATGACTACAACATGTATTTATCCTGATTTGTGGGATCTCCATTGGCTTAATGGTTAGGTCATTTGCCTTGTGTACAAGTGGTCGTGTCTTCGTGCGTCTTGTTTACAAGAGCATTTGTTTTGGATATCCCGTGGGATCATCGCTTGAATCTGCGGAGTTTGGTAAGCAGGCAGTGTACAGATTAATTGAGATCGGCGGACAGCATATAAGGAAAGTCGAGTACAATGAAAACTCAATCCTCTACACAATTTGTGTCAACAATTTCAAACAATTTCTGTTACATAAAGATGTAAATCTAAAGTGTCAGAAGACAACCTAACGTACTGAAGATGTAAGGGCTGGTGCAACAAACTGTAGTTTGGGGGGGGGGGGGTAGGGGGAAACCCAGAAAATAAAAAGGGAGTGTTTCTCAGTAACCACATGTTTAGTTAAACATACAATATAAGGTGTAAGCGATTCACTTCATTGTTCTCGGGTTATTTAGCCATATTTACCCAGTGTCTTTGTACGAAGCAGTACGAGGTTATATCACGGTTTATCCCAAGGGGTCTTCAGCGAGTTGTTCTCAAGTGCATTGGAAGGAACGGTGAAGCATTGACTAGAGATGGTTCTCATTGGCGTAGTGATGCATTGACTAGAGGTGGTTCTCATTGGCGTAGTGATGCATTGACTAGAGATGGTTCTCATTGGCACAGCGAAGGCTTTGATTAGAGATGGTTCTCATTGGCGTAGTTATGCATTGACTAGAGGTGGTTCTCATTGGCGTAGTGATGTATTGACTAGAGGTGGTTCTCATTGTCACAGTGAGGGCTTTGATTAGAGATGGTTCTCATTGGCACAGTGAAGGCCTTGACTGGAGGTGGTTCTCATTGGCGTAGTGATGCATTGACTAGAGATGGTTCTCATTGGCACAGCGAAGGCTTTCATTAGAATTGGTTCTCATTGGCACAGTGACGGCTTTGATTAGAGATGGTTTTCATTGGCACAGTGAAGGCCTTGATTAGAGATGGTTTTCATTGGCGTAGTGAAGGCTATGTCTAGCGATGTTTCTCAGCCAGAATATGCTGGGAATTCGCTACAGCACGCCGTTTGCCTATAGTAATATTTACATCACATAACTCTGAAGATTCTAACACTAGTTCCCAGTGATCTCAGAAAAAAATCGAAGTGGTAAACAGTACATCACCCGCGATGGAAACATACAGTTTAACTACAAGATACACATGCCATATAAATTAACACCAACAGCCACACAACAAGATACACACATTCATACAGTCAAACTACAAGGTACATAGACACACTAGATACAGTTTACCAACATGATATACACAAAACAAACAGTTTCCTAAGGTACAAACGTAGCATACAGGTTAACGACAAGGTTACATGCACACAATATACAGTTTGACAAGAACATACACACACAAATTGCAATTTAACAACAAGATACGCAACATACAGTTTAACAACAAGACATACATACAACATACAGTACCAGTGCAGTATTTACCTATAAACTAAACAAGCTATAGCTTAGGGCCCCCGGGGGCCCCCAATTATTTTAAATTTCACTATCTATATACTTCTTAATTGTTAAAGGGCCCCATATCTCAAGTTGATTACAGCAGATGGAAGAAGTTCAACAGAAATAAGATGCAGAATAGGACAGGCAAAAACATTATTCAGAAAAATGAGAAATATACTGTGTAATATGACCTTGTTATTAGAGGTGAGAAAGAGAGTTCTGCAGTGCTATATAACCCCTATACTAACATATGGGTGCGAGTCTTGGACAATAAACACACTGTAAAGTGGGAATTAGAGGCAACAGAGATGTGGTTCTACAGAAGAATGCTGAGAATACCATGGACTGCCAGAAAAACTAATGTAGAGGTGTTGAAAGAGTCAAAGGCGAAACGGACCTTAATCAACAATATAAGAAAAAGGCAATCTTCTTTTCTTTTGGCTACTTCATGAGACAGGTAGGTTTAGAGAACATAGTCACAATAGGCAAGATTGAAGGCAACAGATGCAGAGGGCGACAACGTGAGAAAATATTAGACAGTTTGACAGCCTGGCACGGCAAGGAAACAACAACGACCTTGATACATAATACTGTGGACAGAGATCCGTAGAGAGCCATGACCGCCTACGCCAGCCGGCATGGCACCTGATGATGATGATATCTCAGATAGCTTAGGGCCTTATCAAGTCTAAATCCGGCGCTGTACAGTACAACCACAATACATTACATAATATACCGTTTACCCAAAACAAACTTCTGCTCTATTTCAGTATCATAGAACGTTACTCACTGGACTGGTTCTCTCAAGCAGCTCTTGGATATCACAGCGACGCGCTGACTAATGATAAGAATCTGTTACTGCTATACATGAGAGCCTCACATGAATCAATGTCTCCAGAAAATGCGATCACTGGAGTAGCTAGTCAGTATATAGTTTGTTGCTGATATTGTTGTTGTTATTGCTGCTGTTGTTTTTGTTGCTGTTTTGTTCATGTTTTTATCGTCATTATTTTTGATAAGCTCATATTTCGTATTTAAACATGTTGTCCTTATATATACCATATTAGTTTATATATGATACAGAAAAGATTGAAAAGACACCGATAATAGACCTCCTTGTACTCGAGTTATCCATACCTATTCCTTGGCAATGAAGCAGCACACCGTCTGGAGAGAGTACAAGTTAGTAGCGTTAATTATGCGTAAACCCATATGGTACTCCGAAATAATCATTTTGTGAAAAAGATTTCACCAACCATTTTCGAATCCACGACCACTCAATTACAAGGCAAACTCCTTAACCATTACAGTTAATTGAAGCAAAATTGTATTGTCTATATATGTTATCCATGTTTACAAGAAGACCTATCGGCCCTTGTATAACTAATACGGATATTATGTTATGTGTTTGTTGTTACTGAGGATATTTCTATACCTGAGTAGTATATAGCCAGCATAACGAGCCGCGGATATGACATGATATGACATGATATGACATGATATGCCATGATATGCCATGATATGACATGATATGACATGATATGACATGATAAGACATGATAAGGTACCAGATCCAATAAGGTGATCGGATCACGACCGGGCGAACCCGCGCGGTGTGTGTGGGCCCGGAGCGGGCGGGGCGGCGGGCGGCGCGGGTGGGGCGGCGAGGCCCCCGACCCTGAAAACTGGAAAAGGGGTGGGTGGGTTTTTCCCTTTAGATTTTGTGATAAAGAAAACGTCTATGGAAAGTTACAATGAATGAGGTCAGTATAACCAGGTCATACGGTGGTGGGGTCATATATACCTCTACCATATGTAGATCTAGGTCAATTCCTTAGAAGGCATAGTACTGACGTGAGTGCCACTTGTGTTTAAAATTCAAATTCTGACCAGCAAAACACCATAAAATTTTATGGTACAAGGTCAATTAACCATCTGGTGGGGCACGGAAACTTACAGTGAATGTTGTCAGCATAACCCGATTACGCTGTCGGGGTCATCCATAACACTACTCTATTTAGATCTGGTTCAAACTGTACGATGACATAACACAGACGCATACATTTCCACAGAGAAAATGGGCTGGAAACTTAGAAAGAATGAGGTCAGCATAACCAGATCATACGGTGGGGGTCATATATACCGCTACCATATTTAAATTTAGGACAATTCCTTAGCAGGAATAGCACTGCCGTGTGTGCCACTTGTGTTTAAAATTAAAATTCCCACCAGCAAAACACCATAAAACTTTACGATACAAGGTCAATTAACCATCTGTTAGGGCACGGAAACTTACAGTGAATGATGTCCGCATAATCCGATTACGTTGTCGGGGTCATCCATAACACTACTCTATTTAGATCTGGTTCAAACTATACGATGACTTAACACAGATGCCTACTTTTCCACAAAGAAAATGGATGGAAACTTACAATGAATGAGGTCAGCATAACCGGGTTAAAAGGTGGGGGTGTCATATATACCTCTACCATATTTAGATCTAGGTCAATTCCTTAGAAGGAATAGTACTGCCGTGTGTGGCACTTGTGTTTAAAATTCAAATTCCGACCAGCCAAAAACACCATAAAACTTTACGTTTCAAGGTTGATTAGCCATCTGGTGGGGCACGGAAACTTACACCAAATGTTGTCAGCATAACCCCGGTTACGCTGTCGGAGTCATCAATAACACTACCCTATTTAGCTCTGTTTCATTGTGTTGAAACTCAAATTATGTTCCGAAAAACATTGTAAAGCATGATGCTACAAGGTCAATTAGCCATCTATTAGCTCACTGGCTATTTCAATATATGCTAATTAGCGTACTTTTCCACAAAGAAAACGATACGGGAATCTTAGCACGAATGATGTCAGCATAATCCGATCACGCAACCAGTATATGAAAGTGAACACCCTTTATCTATCTTAGCTGTCTCTGTATATAATCACTATAAGCATGGTTGGTGTCCGAATGTAGGGATTTCGTTTTGTGATCATGCTATATTATTATTAATGATATTAATATACTGATACAAATGTTATTTAAATTATTAGTTTGAATTTCAAACAGTATTTAACAAAAATATTTCCAACTCTATGAAATAGTTAAAAACGACAAATAAAGCCCTGTATACACTCCAGTGATAAACCCACAGGTAGGGTTTAACAGCTTAATTACTGGCTCGAGACGGCGTACGCGTGTCAATCGATAATCACCAAGCGTGACGGCTTGACCACAGTGTAAAATGTATTAGAGCAACACAGACAATGACAAAATAATTGGGGGTAATTATAAGAAACATTTATATATGCATGAAGCATACATAAGCGTGAACATGTCGCATTCATAACATTCCTTGAATAACTGAAAATGGTTAAAAATTAGTCTTTCTATTAAACAATGAAAATTAAAAAAACTGGTCTGTTAAATGCTTACAATACGGCCACCTGGTAGAGCTTAACACCTTCTGTTCTGACGCTCGTCTCTGACATGTTTATTACCGTTATTTTGAATATTTGTAAATCTGACTATACAACACGATTTAGCAATGTGGTATGAGTGTTCTCAAACTCCCTAAGTCTTTGTACATATATAGTTAAATATACCTTGGGTGTAAGAGTTAGAAATTGTACCAAATTAATACAATTTCATTATTACAGGCCCTCAATATATATATATATATATATATATATATATATATATATATATATATATATATATATATATATATATATATATATATATAGCTGTTTTTCTTTCCGTTCTTCCTAGCTTCGGCCTTTTCTTTTGTTTATCTTCATGTTAAAGGTTTGGTATGTTTGATGTAATCTGGGTGTTTATCTTTGTATGTGTTCTTATGACGCTGGTAGTAGTGATTGGTCGTCTGCGAAGCGCAATTCGTTGAGTTATCTCTTATATTGTTTTCTTCAGTTGTTTTTGCTGCTTTGGTGATGTGATCTAAGTATGTTATATATAGATGGCCACACACACACACACACACATACTTACATATATTTTCAAAGCTCTGTAGCGTGTTTAAATCTTTACAAAAGAAACATTTGACATATATGCGCATTCTCAAACTCCCCCCTTACAGTTGAGTGATTCTAATTTGTTATCAAACACGGTTCGGGGTTGCCACACAATTGGAGTTATTAATAAACAATCTTTTTAATGTTAAATTTTAAAGAAAGGAGCGCATTAATCATAATATGAATAAGGGTCTCCACACATTCGTCTGTGCCTTGGCCAATGGTTCTCATTATTTTATGCTTATATTCAAGTGCTTCTCACATTGTAAAATTGAAAATTATGGTGCTGGGTGGTTAATATAACTCATATAACAAAAATGTTCTCAGTATATTCACACTAGCTTCTATCATATTCTACCCTGTTTAATATTTTCTTAGTATGTTCTCACTAGGCTCTGCAACTATTTTCTCACTTCACGCTTTAGCCATGGTCGCCGGGTGGTCTCTGTATGCGCTTCAACTATGTTCTACCATATTATCAGTATGGTCTCGCTAGCTTCTAACATTGTCTACTTTGGGTCAATATTTTCTTAGTATATTCTCGGTAGGTTCTTCAATTATGTTTTCAGGCCCCGCTTCAATTATGGTATCTCTCTTTTAAGTTATTGTTTCTTTGCCAACAGTTCTCATAATAACATATATCCCACACCACAAACGTCATGTTTATCAGTTTTCTGAATTAGCAGTTCTATACCCATAATAGTTACCCTACCTTTAAATAACACAGAGGAAAAGGCCAAGGGTTCTCACACCTTTAGGGTGGTTTGGGTGCTTGAATTAACTTGACTAGCTTATGACCCCAAACCATGATGGGGTTTCTAATGTTATCTTGGTCTGTGTATAACCCTTGTATAAATCAGTTCTGGGCTCAGCAGGTCTACCTATATCGAATATATAGAGAGCGAAGGTTCTGTTCTTCATGATCTGTGGATAACTTCTGAGTTCTGTACCGGTCAATAACTTGAACCTCTGTAGTTTATAGAAGCTTTCTTTGTAACAAGACAAAGCATATAGTACAACGAACCAGACAATACACATATACAAATATAACAATGATTAAACCCGAACCATAAAAACGTGACAGACATATTTGTTCAGAGATATAAAACATATTTATTTTATGATTCGCGTACCTTTTTCCAAAATAATTAAGAAAGAATAAAAAAAGGTTCATGGTATAATTGACTGTTCATAGGAGTCACAGTTGGTTGTAGTTTTCGTCTCCTGGTTGGCTTCTTCTTTTTCTGTTCTGGTTGGTTGTGGGTTGCTACAGGCATCTCAGGTACATATGTGGGTTCGTAGTCGGCCGTGAGATACATCTCTAGATTACCAAAATACTACTCTGTGGGTGTAGACATTTTGTTGGCTGTATTAGTAACTGTGTTTGCAGCTGGAGCAGTTGAATCGGTTTTTGTGCCAAAAACACCACACACTCTATCAAATTCTTTCAGAATGACCTCTCGGAGGTCTACGAGGTCTACAAATTCTTGACGACTCATTGTGATGCCGGTTCTAGTTGGATGCTTTATATTTGCATCACCATAGTAACGCCGAACATGGATAAGTGGTCTCTTGAATGATGTTACGGCTACAGCATTAACACCATCACCTAATGGTTTATCATATCATTGCCTCTGGAAAAATAGGTAGTTGAGGACCTCATATTCCTAATTATTGAAATGACAGTACACCATATTGAAATGACAGTTTATTTTCCCAGTGTGTGACTGTGAAACGTGGAAATATAAGCGGCAGTGACACATCAAGCCCTTTTAACATTAATAGAGCAAGGACAAATGGTGAGTTAGTCAACTTAATCATTGGGCTGGCTCAAAGCTTTTTTTGAAATGATGAGGTCTGTCTAAAGTGTAAGCTTGACTATTATTTCTTCCCTGTTCGTAGTGATCTATGATCTTACGCCTATGGGTGCTATCAAGCAAGGGTGAAATGACTAGCTCAAGCTCATTGACCCGCCTTTGAAACAGTTCCCGGTCTAAAGCAAAATAACTTCTTGTATAATGATGAGCTTCAGCCACAAAAATATAGGTAGTTATCAATTTACCCCCTGTAGCAAAATGAACCTGTAGAGTAAACAAGAGGAATATCCATTAGCTCGGCTTGTTACAGTTACTTATAGGTTAGCACACTTAAGAAAAAAAAGTTCGCATTAGCTGTACGTGCATATTATTATACACTAGTTACTCCACCACGGATATAATCCGCACCCGGTGTAGTGATATCATAGGAAGAAAAAGTACCACGACAAAATAGTCTCTGTTCGGTAATGATATTATTATTTTTTTTTTTTCAAAGGTTAGCCTAAACACAAACAACTAAACTCCAATTACCTCCTTACAACAACAACCAATATATATGTATACATACACATAATACCTTTCTACGACCCTGTTTGCTTTCAGTTCCTGAGACAGTGTGACAACGGGCGATGGTAGTGGTAGGATAATCATGCTCCAATTTAGCATTAATCTGACTAAGTGATGGTAAACATGATTCTAGACTATTGGTCCCTGACTCACCAGCTAGATGAATGGTTTTTGTCTCGGATGATGGGTCTGATACGGCTTCACTTCTGGGTTTAAAGAGCGTGGCTAGCGTTAAAGGTGAATTAAAGACAGAGCAGCTTATCGGGGACATCGACATATCTTCATTGTCTGACCACCCATCACTGTCTTCATTACTACCAACGCCCTCAGTTGCCTCAGAAGCTGAACACCAAGAAAAAAGGCTCCCAAGTGGACATCTATCGAGTTGCATTTTCACTGGCGACGTTGGTCGTATCGGCTTTTTGTTGTTGGGGTTTAAAAGACACTAATTATGGAGAAGCCACACCTACCAGCGGCCTACGGGTAATGTTAGTGCCTATAAGAGTGAAGTGTATTATAGGGTTTGTGTGCCGCCTTCAACATTAACCGCTACCAGTAATAATCTGCCGAACTAGCTAAACTCACCCGCACCGCATAAACAATAGCTAAACATATAGGGTAGCTTGTTATGGGGTGGTACCTGAGCAATACGTAGTGAAAATTTTATTAGTGTGTAACCTATACATAAAGGATGAAAAAAGGCTAACCTTCGTCATTGTCTTAAACATGCACACCTCTGAGAATGACATCTCAGCACGGGCTATAAATACGAAAGCATATGATTCTGATACTAACAAACGAGCAAACACCTAGTTTTATATACGAACCAGCTACACCAATCGCCTGTATTGCACTATTGAAGCACAACCGAATAGGCAATACAGGTTTTGTACTGTGCACACACTTGGAGTAACCCATTCATCCCATTGGGTGATGTGTGTATATTTGTAGGACCAAACATTTAAAAAAAAATCATACGTTATCGGCACTTACTAATAGAAACTACCGGAACTTGGTCATTTTGAAGAATGACTTATGTAAGTAATGTTGTTAATATCTGAACAGGTGGTTTGTTATTCTAACAGGATTTTCAATCATAGTATTGTTTTTGGCTCTTCTTCTTCAGACATGCGTTAACGGGCACATTCGCTACCTTTTCTATGGTATTTTGATGTTAAATTTAATGTCTGACATGTGTGAAATTCTATAGGGTCTTGGTTGTTGGTCCGTTGTGGTAGTTGCCAGCATGTGGGCGTGGAAAAAAGTTGGTGTAAATGTGAATACATTTGTGTATTTTTGGTGTGTATAGATACACTAACATCCCGGTGATATATTTGGGTCGTATTTATTACTATTGTTGTGCTCGTTGTATATGTATATTGTTTGAGCTGTGTATGTATAGCCTGATTATGAGTTAGGGCTAACTATGTTTGGTATCTGCTTGGGAATTGGCTTATTTACGCAGTCCATCTATTTTCCACAGACTAAGACGTCCACCAAAACCTTCCGGTGTGTTCAATGCTTGAAACCATTCAGTCGCCTTTACACACTGCAAAGACATACACAAGATCTTCACCTTAAAAAAAGACATAACTGTAATTTTTGTGTTAATGTTTACACAGACGCTTCAACATTAAGACAGCACAAGCAGAAGTGTCATACACCCCAATTAGTAACAACGGATGGGCCTTTTAAACCTAGCGAGGGGCATCATAGTAATTTAACACCAACCAAGAACATGATACTAGTTGATCCCCAGGTGGTCGACCCCTTGCTGTATAAAACAGTCTATAAACCACCTGCTTCTTTAACTGATTCTACGGGTGAGTTGGACCAAGATATGCGGGCGGTTTTATCTCGTGGTGATTTAACCAATCATGAAAAATCTACACTATACCAAAAAACATTACAACAGTATTTGAATCGACTCAGTCAATACAAAAACATACCGATGAAGCTATTAGAGAGCACGCAGTGTTCGGTACCAAGTGCCTTAATACAGAAAGATGAAGAACCCACTGAGAAAATTCCAGAGAAAGGCGAAGTGATGTCTAAGATGCCACTGCTTCAACATAGGCGGGTATCTAAAAGAACAAAATGTAAAACAATGGACAAAAGTCTGATTTGGGATAAGTGGTAGAAAAACTGTAGAAGGCAACGCCCCATTACACAACAACTTATCGCCTGTTTAAACTAATATGATACTTATATATATTACATTAATAAACAAAATAAAATAAGAAAACCACAACCATGTTGTTGTATTTTGTCTGTATTTGTGTGTATGTGTGTGTGTGCCTGTGTAAAAAAAAGATTGCTCATAAACATAAAAAAACTATGCCGATTTCCCTCCTAGCACGGGATCCCGTGTATGTCCAAGATGAGAAACCCGTGTTACACGGGCCCGTGCAGCACGGGATCCCGTGTAACACGGGGGGTCTTTTATCATGTATCTACACGGGATCCCGTGCTAGGAGGGAAATCGGCATAGTTTTTTTATGTTTATGAGCAATCTTTTTTTTACACAGGCACACACACATACACACAAATACAGACAAAATACAACAACATGGTTGTGGTTTTCTTATTTTATTTTGTTTATTAATGTAATATATATAAGTATCATATTAGTTTAAACAGGCGATAAGTTGTTGTGTAATGGGGCGTTGCCTTCTACAGTTTTTCTACCACTTATCCCAAATCAGACTTTTGTCCATTGTTTTACATTTTGTTCTTTTAGATACCCGCCTATGTTGAAGCAGTGGCATCTTAGACATCACTTCGCCTTTCTCTGGAATTTTCTCAGTGGGTTCTTCATCTTTCTGTATTAAGGCACTTGGTACCGAACACTGCGTGCTCTCTAATAGCTTCATCGGTATGTTTTTGTATTGACTGAGTCGATTCAAATACTGTTGTAATGTTTTTTGGTATAGTGTAGATTTTTCATGATTGGTTAAATCACCACGAGATAAAACCGCCCGCATATCTTGGTCCAACTCACCCGTAGAATCAGTTAAAGAAGCAGGTGGTTTATAGACTGTTTTATACAGCAAGGGGTCGACCACCTGGGGATCAACTAGTATCATGTTCTTGGTTGGTGTTAAATTACTATGATGCCCCTCGCTAGGTTTAAAAGGCCCATCCGTTGTTACTAATTGGGGTGTATGACACTTCTGCTTGTGCTGTCTTAATGTTGAAGCGTCTGTGTAAACATTAACACAAAAATTACAGTTATGTCTTTTTTTAAGGTGAAGATCTTGTGTATGTCTTTGCAGTGTGTAAAGGCGACTGAATGGTTTCAAGCATTGAACACACCGGAAGGTTTTGGTGGACGTCTTAGTCTGTGGAAAATAGATGGACTGCGTAAATAAGCCAATTCCCAAGCAGATACCAAACATAGTTAGCCCTAACTCATAATCAGGCTATACATACACAGCTCAAACAATATACATATACAACGAGCACAACAATAGTAATAAATACGACCCAAATATATCACCGGGATGTTAGTGTATCTATACACACCAAAAATACACAAATGTATTCACATTTACACCAACTTTTTTCCACGCCCACATGCTGGCAACTACCACAACGGACCAACAACCAAGACCCTATAGAATTTCACACATGTCAGACATTAAATTTAACATCAAAATACCATAGAAAAGGTAGCGAATGTGCCCGTTAACGCATGTCTGAAGAAGAAGAGCCAAAAACAATACTATGATTGAAAATCCTGTTAGAATAACAAACCACCTGTTCAGATATTAACAACATTACTTACATAAGTCATTCTTCAAAATGACCAAGTTCCGGTAGTTTCTATTAGTAAGTGCCGATAACGTATGATTTTTTTTTAAATGTTTGGTCCTACAAATATACACACATCACCCAATGGGATGAATGGGTTACTCCAAGTGTGTGCACAGTACAAAACCTGTATTGCCTATTCGGTTTGTGCTTCAATAGTGCAATACAGGCGATTGGTGTAGCTGGTTCGTATATAAAACTAGGTGTTTGCTCGTTTGTTAGTATCAGAATCATATGCTTTCGTATTTATAGCCCGTGCTGAGATGTCATTCTCAGAGGTGTGCATGTTTAAGACAATTGACGAAGGTTAGCCTTTTTTCATATGTATAGGTTACACACTAATAAAATTTTCACTACGTATTGCTCAGGTACCACCCCATAACAAGCTACCCTATATGTTTAGCTATTGTTTAGCGGTGCGGGTGAGTCTTAGCTAGTTCGGCAGATTATTACTGGTAGCGGTTAATGTTGAAGGCGGCACACAAACCCCTATAATACACTTCACTCTTATAGGCACTAACATTACCCGTAGGCCGCTGGTAGGTGTGGCTTCTCCATAATTAGTGTCTTTTAAACCCCAACAACAAAAAGCCGATACGACCAACGTCGCCAGTGAAAATGCAACTCGATAGATGTCACTTGGGAGCCTTTTTTCTTGGTGTTCAGCTTCTGAGGCAACTGAGGGCGTTGGTAGTAATGAAGACAGTGATGGTGGTCAGACAATGAAGATATGTCGATGTCCCCGATAAGCTGCTCTGTCTTTAATTCACCTTTAACGCTAGCCACGCTCTTTAAACCCAGAAGTGAAGCCGTATTCAGACCCATCATCCGAGACAAAAACCATTCATCTAGCTGGTGAGTCAGGGACCAATAGTCTAGAATCATGTTTACCATCACTTAGTCAGATTAATGCTAAATGGGAGCATGATTATCCTACCACTACCATCGCCCGTTGTCACACTGTCTCAGGAACTGAAAGCAAACAGGGTCGTAGAAAGGTATTATGTGTATGTATACATATATATTGTTGTTGTTGTAAGGAGGTAATTGGAGTTTAGTTGTTTGTGTTTAGGCTAACCTTTGAAAAAAAAATAAATAATAATATCATTACCGAACAGAGACTATTTTGTCGTGGTACTTTTTCTTCCTATGATATCACTACACCGGGGTGCGGATTTATCCGTGGTGGAGTAACTAGTGTATAATAATATGCACGTACAGCTAATGCGAACTTTTTTTTCTAAGTGTGCTAACCTATAAGTAACTGTAACAAGCCGAGCTAATGGATATTCCTCTTGTTTACTCTACAGGTTCATTTTGCTACAGGGGGTAAATTGATAACTACCTATATTTTTGTGCTGAAGCTCATCATTATAGCAAGAAGTTATTTTGCTTTAGACCGGGAACTGTTTCAAAGGCGGGTCAATGAGCTTGAGCTAGTCATTTCACCTTGCTTGATAGCACCCATAGGCGTAAGATCATAGATCACTACGAACAGGGAAGAAATAATAGTCAAGCTTACACTTTAGACAGACCTCATCATTTCAAAAAAAGCTTTGAGCCAGCCCAATGATTAAGTTGACTAACTCACCATTTGTCCTTGCTCTATTAATGTTAAAAGGGCTTGATGTGTCACTGCCGCTTATATTTCCACGTTTCACAGTCACACACTGGGAAAATAAACTGTCATTTCAATATGGTGTACTGTCATTTCAATAATTAGGAATATGAGGTCCTCAACTACCTATTTTTCCAGAGGCAATGATATGATAAAACCATTAGGTGATGGTGTTAATGCTGTAGCCGTAACATCATTCAAGAGACCACTTATCCATGTTCGGCGTTACTATGGTGATGCAAATATAAAAGCATCCAACTAGAACCGGCATCACAATGAGTCGTCAAGAATTTGTAGACCTCGTAGACCTCCGAGAGGTCATTCTGAAAGAATTTGATAGAGTGTGTGGTGTTTTTGGCACAAAAACCGATTCAACTGCTCCTAGCTGCAAACACAGTTACTAATACAGCCAACAAAATGTCTACACCCACAGAGTAGTATTTTGGTAATCTAGAGATGTATCTCACGGCGACTACG